>SKCR01041007.1:0-180918 GCA_019454045.1 Zanthoxylum bungeanum
TGGTGAATGTTGCAAGTTTAATGGTATTTGTTGCATATTCAATGGTGATAGTTACATGTGCGTTTTTCGCGGTAGATTCCATTGCATGTTGATCGGCGTAAACATACACGTATAACGCAAGCGTACGTATCGTTCAAGTAGTATAAAAAGTATTGATCCCACGAGGACTTAATACCTAATCTATTAGTTTTATGAGGTCAAATGATTACTAGTATCTAACAGGTTGATTGATTGATTTGAAATGGTGATGATTCTAAATTTAAAAACAAGTAAATAAAATTGCACAAAAGTAGATTTAAGAAAATTCAATAATAAAAACTATCTAGGGTTGTGAATATTTCTAATATCTTTTAAAAGCTGAAGTGGTTATTTCATGGTTGTGTAATAAATCGGTTTACTAACCTGGAACACTAAATTATGCAAAAGCCTATGTCGATGGTCAGACGAAAATACCCAGTTTAACCTAATTGAACCATATGTCTATGTCAACCAAATTATCTGGATTCATTAAGTTTAAGTTTCAATTATGGCTACCCCCACCCGACAGGTATATGTCTATCCTGTAAGGAAATCTATTAAAGGGTTATCTATCCTCAAGGAAGATCGTGGGCTATTAAGTCTAAGGCTGAAACCTAAAATTCCTTGGCCAAGTTTATTTTAATTTACCACATCAATCTTATTAGTGATCAGACAACAAGAAGCATTAAGCTTAAGACTAAATAAGTAAACCTTTAAATTACCCAAACTATAAAATAACCCCTTATAAACCGGTGATATTAGAATTCATCACAACCCCAGATAACTAACTTAGTTACGACACATAACTAGGGCTAGTAAAAACTTAAAAGTAAAAGACATAAAGTAAAAATGCTGAAAAGTAATTACGGTAAAGTAAAAGCTGAAAAGTAAATTACAATAAAATAAACTGCTAAGGTAAAAGGATCAACTTTTACTATTTTAATATAATATATTAACTTGTGATTATTTTACCGACCATCCATATAGGCGGTAACCTGATTAAGTCAAATTAAGTCCAACCAGCCATAAAGGCGGAACCAAAATAAACCTGCCATATAGGCGGTAAGAAAATTTAATTACCAACCGACTAATCTGGCGGTATCCTTGATTAGTCAGGTTTAAACCAGATTAAAATAAATTACCAACCGACCAATATTGCGGTATCCTTTTTAAGTCAAATTTTAAATAGTGAATATATTATATTTAAGGGAGATTAATCTAAATAGCAGTAGTAAAAGAATTACCTTTCACCCTAGCAGGGGGAAGTTACCTCCTCATGGTGAATATTAAAAACTGTAAAAAGTAAAGAAAGTAATTACTATTATTACATAACGTAATTAAAATTAATTACAAAACTAAAATTTAAAAGAAACTCGATAGAAAACTCCATATTTACATCAGAGAAATGAGATGGGAAGGTACATCTGAAACTGAAATTTTGAGCTCTATTTATAGGCGCGGATAGGCTTCCAGCGTCGCGACGCCAAAGCCTTTGGCGTCGCGACGCCAGTGCTTTTTGGCGTGGCATGCTGAAATGATGACACGTGGCGATTCTGGATAAGGAGATAAGGTGACACGTGGCAAGGTGGTTGGGAGCTCAATTATTACGACACATGGCGGCTCGTGATTGGTTGATTTCAGATTCTTATCCGCCACGTGTCATTCGGATAAATGAGTCAATAATTGGTGCTGATGTGGCACTGACGTGGCGAAAGGGACTGTTGGCACCATAGAATGGTGACACGTGGCACGTTGTGATTGGTTGATGATGACGTGGCGATGATGTGGCACGTTGACTCAGTCAACTGGTGATGTGGATGATGACATGGCAGACACATAGAGTGACACATGGGGACACGTGGCGTTGGTGACTGTCGGCACCGTAGGATGATGACACGTGGCACGACGCACGTTAGCAGATCGGCTGTGATGGTGACATGTGGCACGGCGCACGTTAGCAAAGTCAAATTTTCTCAGATTCTGACTTGTGGACCCGGTGCACGTTAGCATTGTTCGGCGCATGTTAGGCGTTGCGGCGCCAAAGACTTGCGCGTCGCGATGCGCCAAATTACGAAAATGCCATTTTCTCCAATTTTCACTGTTTTGGCCCCAAATCACCTCCAGAATGTCCTGAAACTTTATTTATCTACAAAATAACACAAAACACATCAAAATATTCACAAAACTCAAGAAACTATACAAAATATTAGGTTAAATGAGTGAGAAATAGTGATATAATTACCACTCATCACATGTTAATGCTAAAATTTCAAAACTTTCTTGGATGATGGAAGCTCCAAGCCTTCTTTTAGTGTTTCCAACACTTGAGTGAGTCTCCCTATCACCTTGTTTGACTCCTTCATGTGCTAGCATTATTCAATTTTGCAACAAAACTCAAGAAGAAGAAGAGAGGAAGCTCGACAATGGAGAAATGAGAGAGAAGAGAGTTGCTGTGAATAGTGAATTGTGCACCCTTCCTAAGTTGACTAAAATTTAAATAGTCAAGTAGAGCCTTGGAATTGATTTGTGTAAAATACAAGCAATCCAAGCCTTTTACTCAACCTTCAAATCAATTCCAAAATCAAGCCTAACCACTTCCATCATTAGTCAAACAAATGATGTAAGTGAAGTGGGTCCCACCACTTTTAAATTCCGAATTTAAGTCGGCTAACTTGACACACAACTTCACTCAGGCCCGGGTTCGTTTAATTTCGAATTAAACGAATTTGCTGTTGCGACGTAATTAAATCCAATTTAATTAAATAATAATGACTAGCAAAATTATTACGAAAGTCCCTTGCGAATTAATTCTAAATTATTCTTTCACCCGAATTAAAATCCAATTTTAATTCCGCTTTGAAATCTAATTTCATTTAATATATCCAATATATTATTTTAGCCCAATTAAATAAATTAAATAGAAAAATCCAATTTAACTATTAAATTTATTTTTACCGATTAATTCCAAATTAATCGCATTCTCTCTCTTCTAGTCAAATTAATCCCAGATTAATTCTTACCGTAATTAATCATAGATTAATTTTTTCTCTCTCATAATTAATCCCAGATTAATTTTGTTCGAGTCAAATGTCATCGGTGAATCTTTGGGAGGCGACCCAAGAGATCCATAGATATGTTGGCAGTAAATACAGTCATCGGACTATCCGAATACGTGCGTACCGGTACCACGTTCTTACCAATTTACAAGACATGATTGACTTTTAGCAAAGCACCGTGCCTACCCAATTCTCCAGAAATATTCTTTTAAGGAATACATAATCTATATCAGGCGTAGTATACATAGTATTGCGTATTACGATCCAGTATCAGATGTCACATGTTAGGCCTGGGGCTGGAGTTGTGTCTGTCCCGTACGAAGCATATATTGGATCACTAGCAACTAGTCTCTTTATGATCGGAAAGTCATGACCTAGTCATACTTTCCCAATGGCTATAGCACTATAGAGTACCAGTTCTGTATCCCTGCGTGATCATCATCTCCATATGACTGAAGTGATACTTCCATCTTGACATCACACCCAATACACTACGATTCTCAGTATACCCAGAAGAGGCGTACACAGAACCTGTTAAAGCCCCGGACGACCAAAACCAAAATATACTGATTGTTGCAAGTATTAGCGATGCAAGTCTCAGGTTAAGACCAAATACACCTACCCTGATTCGGATTCCCATTGACACATAGTCATACTACCAATGGGACTCCGAGGGGTCTATCCAGGGCGAAGCTGTTTCCGTACCATCGGTAAACAAAACCTCATATTACACTTGCATGAGTATATATCAATCAATCTCATCCAATTAATTAATCTTTGAATTAATGACCATCCAATGTTCAAACAATGATTTGATTTGCGCGAGTCCATCTCGTTTAAGAATAATACTCAAAGTACGTATCCTTGAATTATCTCGAACTACAATTTAAATCGAATTTAAATT
This sequence comes from Zanthoxylum bungeanum, assembly GCA_019454045.1. Classification (NCBI taxonomy): domain Eukaryota; kingdom Viridiplantae; phylum Streptophyta; class Magnoliopsida; order Sapindales; family Rutaceae; genus Zanthoxylum; species Zanthoxylum bungeanum. The sequence continues at coordinate 3,979 of SKCR01041007.1, forward strand.
GTATCCAATACTAATTCATATTTCATTCAAAATTAAATAATTACACTTTTAATAGTGTCTTTTAGACTTGGATTCCAAATCCAATCGAATTGGGTCTCAAAGGCCCAATTAGTATCCAATACTATTCAATTAAAGTCAAATGGGCTTTCAATTAATTCTTTAGGCGTGGGCTTTGGCCATTATGGATCAAACCCAAAAGCCTTGGCCCATTTAGGAATCATCATATGCCATAAAATCAATTTAGGCCGATTAGGCCCAATTAAATTATTAAAGGCCCAATGTCATACTTTGGACTTTATGGAAATGGTTTTAGGCCCAATTGGATCTAACCCAATTGTCTTAAACCAAACTTGGCCAAACCAAGCCCATTAAGCCCAATTACAGCAAATTAAATTAATATATCATTCCAAATTACATATTAATCTAATTAAAGTGCAATTAGTATAATTAATCAATTAATCTAATATTTCTAAAATACCAATTAATTTAATTAATCACACTTAACATTTCAATTTATGTCCAACACAAATTAAAGCACAATCAATCCATTCCAACAGGCTAGGCTCACGGCATTGGCAAGGAATTTGTTATGCAATTTGATTTCAATCCAATTAAATCAACATATATCATACATATCATGCCAACAACACATCCAATTGTTAAATTTCAAAAAATTAACCATGAGCTTCCTAGGGTAATTCTCGGCCAAGCATGGATTTTTGGGATTTTTGATCTAATCAATTTATCACAAATCCAATGATATACAAATCCAATTCAACATCATATAAACTCAACCAACTCATCATTTAGGCAAAATCAAGCTCCAAACATAAAATCCTAAATTAAAGTTTACAAATCCTAGAATCAAATCAAGCTTAGATCTCGCTCTGATACCATTGTTAGTGTCCTAGACATGCCACAAGATCTCTAAGCGTGATTCGTGTGTGAAAATTACCAAAGGAAGTTGCGGAATACTAATATTGGTTTGGATGAAGTTCAAAACTTTTCTTGGATGATGGAAGCTCCAAAATTAAATAAAATACTTACATAAATTAAAGAAATTGCATGCCTAATTAAAATCTATCAACAAACTAAATGCCTAATCCAAGCCAATCAAATATCATATACCAAGTTAAAATCAATCAACCAATATATTATTCCCAAACTTAAAATATTGTATGCCTAATCAACATAAACTAAATATTCAACCTTCCCTATCTAGCCAAGATTTGTCCCCCCCTCAATCTTTGACTCCCTTATCCAAGCCAATCAAATCCCTTTCCTTGTCAAGCCTAACCCTTTGCCTATAAAAAGAACCCTTCACCAACCTTCTCAACCATAGCTCATTCATATAAAAAAAAAAGCCTAGCTAGCTCATAGACACAACTCTCCCTCACTCTCAATAATAAAAAGATCACAAACCAAAGAATCCCCATCGCCTTGACCAAAACACATCCCGAACAGCCCCTTCACCTCACCGAAAAACACATCCCAAACAGCCCTAAAACACGCATACAGCAGCCTTAAACACACACATAAAACAGCCCCCGAACCACACCATAACACCACCAAAAATAACACCCAAAACAGTAGCCAAAACATCCCAAAACAGTAACTAAAATACAGCAGCAAAACAGTAGCAGCGGCAGCGAATCAGAGTCAAAACAGCAGCAAAAGACGGAGGACAACGACCCAAAACAGTAAGACAACGAACGAGAGCAGTGAACCAGTGAACCGGAAGAGTTGCGGAGCATTACCCCTTCCGATCTTCGTGAAACGTGAGTCCGAGAGACGACTTAAAAGGTTAGACCTGAGGGCACTTTTTCATTAGTTTATATTCGTTTCTTTCATTATTGAATTTTATTCGCATGAGAGTCGTTTATAGATGCATGTTGTGGCTTGAATGAAATGGAAGAGTGTCGTCTCTTGTGGTATATAGGATGGAAACCCAGACGTAAATTCCGTAGCCGAATCCGAATGGACGGTAGTGCGGTCTGTACTTGGGACACAACTCCACGTATCACTTGAGTAAACGGCACCTTCTCTTGTTTTGTGTTGCTTTGGTTTATTTAATTCTTGTCATTTAAATTCTGCATGTTGTTCATTCCCGTATGATACGATCGAGTGCATGGGCTTAGTAAGTGTGATGAAAGGTTCCCTAATTGGAGGGTTAAAATCCTTCACCACGATGCTCTGCCGCACCGATTGATGTGTGTTCGGTTGAATGCGAAATACGTTCAATCGGACATACCTAGTTTGACATGATTGTCTTTATTTGTGCATGATTCAATCGAGCGTATGGGCTTAGTAAGTGTGATGTGAGATCCCCTATGGGGAGGGGCTAAAGCCCTTTACCACGAGGCTTCGTCGCGCCGGTTGATGTGTGTTCGGTTGGATACAAGATACGTTCAATCGGGCACACTATGTTTAATATTATTGCTTTTCATTCTATGTATGCCTGATTCGGTCGAGCGCATGGGCTTAGTATGTTGGTCTAAAGGTCATCTCTTTGAGAGATCAAGAGCCCTAAAAGGCCACCTTTACGGCAGTACTTCGCCGCGCCCCTTTATTTTGTCGTTTATGTATTGCGTCCCATTTCATGCATCAGGTCCGTTCCCGTTCGAACGCGTTTACGAACGCAACTCGAACGCGCATGTGTTTTGCCTTGTCATGCATCAGGTCTTACTTATGTTCGAACGCGTTCCCGAATGCCACACGAACGAGAGCATTCTGTTTCATTTTCGTTCGAACGCGTTATCAAACACCATACGAACGCGAACCTTCTGTTTATCATTCGAACGCGTTTACGAACGCTATACGAACGTCCACGCACTTTCTTAGTTTCATAATGCATCAGGTCTGGTTCCGTTCGAACGCGTTCTCGGACGCTACACGAACGTGAACCTTCTGTTTACTGTTCGAACGCGTTTACGAACGCTACACGAATGCGCACCCACTGAACTGAGTCCTCTTCATTAGATTTCATGCATAGTTTTCCTAATAGCTATCCCCACATGTATGAATACAAATATATTAATGTATTACAATCCATATGCTTATGTCATGATAACATTTGAGTATTATTTCTTGCGGTATATCGGATGGAAACCCAGACGTAAATTCTGTAGCCGATTCCGAATGGACGGTAGTGCGGTCTGTACTTGGGATACAACTCCACATACCACTTGGAAAAGTGCCCATATGTTTACTTGTATGGTTAATATGTGTGCTTGTATTTTCCTGAATGTAATATGTAAATGAAGTTGTATGTTTGTTGCTATTTTGATATATGTTAAGTATGCAACTTTAAATGTGAGATATATGTGAAATGTGTGCATAAGTTTTATTTTGCATGTGAGAATTTAGAAGCATGATACTCTTGGGAAATAAGTGTTACTTAAGCTTGATTAAATTATTACATAAATCCTTTCATTACAAGTGACATAAGTAAGGGACCATTCCGAACCCAATGGTTTGAGGTCTCCCTTGCGAGGGGTGAGTGCGGCCTTAAATCTTTGTCCCGGTTCACACCGGGTGGCGACTCCATATTATTTAATATTCCCAACTAGTGCCGCGAACCTAGAAACGGCGTCGCCCAGTTTCTGTTGTCCACAGCAACCAATTAATTATCTTTGATTAGGTCTCATCACATACCCTTAAACATGCATTCTAAAAGCATAATAAGGCGTGATAAATAAATTAATAATGATATGCGGATGGATATCTCACAAATTGTTCCTAGAACAAATCACTCCATTTCCTCTCCCCGGCTAGCACTATTCTAACTTCTACCCAATTATATAATACAATAAAGAAACCTCATTCCATTAAGGGGAATTGGTGAGAAGAGAATTACAAAGAATCGAGAGATAAAGGCTGGACACGCAGGTCCAATTTAATAAATTCTAAATTATTACAATAATTTCCAAAATTGCCCTCACCCATCTAATATCCATCCGATATACATTATTCATACAATACATCCATGTATTCACACAAAGCATGTTATTCAATCAATCTAATCCAATTAATTAATCTTTGAATTAAGTGATTATCCAATGTTCAAAAAATGATTTGATTTGCGCGAGTCCAACTCGTTTAAGAATAAGTACTCAAAGTGCGTATTCATGAATGATATCGAACTACAATTTTAAATTCAATTTAATTTGTATTCAATACTAATTCTTTATTTAATTCCAAATTAAATAATTACACTTTTAATGTGCCTTTGCGACTTAGATTCTAAATCTAATCTTAATGGGTCTCAAAGCTCAATTAACATCCAATGTCAATTAATTAAAGTCAAATGGGCTTTCAATTAATTTCTTAAGGCATGGACTTTGGCAACCAAAGCCCAATAAGGAATCACTCTTTGCCACAAAATTAATTTTGGCCCATTAGGCCCAATTAATTATTTAAAAGCCCATTTATTATATTTGGACTTAATGGAATGGTTTAGGCCCAATTTGGATCCAATCCAATTGTCCTAACCAACTTGGCCCAACCAAGCCCATTAGGCCCAAATACAACAATTTTAGCCCAATTCCAAATTAAGCCCAAATTAATTAAATTCTAATATTCCAAATTTCACAATTTAATTAATTAAAGTGTATAGCCATAATTAATTATTTAAATTAACATTTCCAAAATACCAATTTGCATAATTAATCATGCTTTATTATATTCAATTCATGTCCAACACAATTGAAACAAAATCAACTCATTTACATGCTATATATGTCACGACAATATGGATTTTTCTACATTAATTTTGATTTCAATCCAATTAAATCACAAATCAATTTATCCAATCATTTTAAACACATCTAATGGTCTAAAATCAAAATCACCATGACATTAGGGTTCATGCTTACATTCGGCCAAGCCTAGCAATTTGGGGAAAATTAATCCAATTAATATTTTATAAAATTGATCATGCACAACTCCAAGTCATCATACTCAAACAAACAATTGATTAAATCATGCTCAAATCAAAAATACCCAAATTTTAGATTAAGAACCCTAAGTTCTTTTCATGCTTAAATAGGCTCATGATACCATTGTTGGGTTCTAATGAACAAACCAAGATCATATTAAGCATGAAAGATGTGTAAATACGCAAAGAAGTAGCGAAAATACTTACATTGAACGGATTGGATGTAAGTGTAGAGTTCAAAACTTTCCTCTTTTGAAGTTGCTCCAAGCTCCTCCAAAGTTGTATGTTGAAGCTCCAAGCTTGAAGTTTGAGATTCCAAACTCTAGGGAATGTTTCTCTATCACCTTTGTATGATCATTTGAGTGCTAGCTCTATGAAAATTTTGCAACAAAATCTTCCTATTGCTCTTTCTAGTTCTCGGAAAAATGGAGAAGAATAGAGAGAGGGAGAGTCACGGTTTTTGGCAAAAATAAGAGAGTGAATGAAGTGTTGAATTGTGTTTGATTTCCAAAAAATCAAAAGACATATACCAAATCAACAAAGTTGGTAAAGTCTATCACAAATCAAGCTAAAGTGTTACAAGCCATCAACTACTCATCACTAATTTCCATCACCAAAAAGGCAAATGATTGACTAGTGATGTGACATGATGTGACTTATGGGCCCTACTTAAATTCAAAATATGAGTGGGCTGCAAACATATTCCGGACTCGGGTTCGTTAATTCCGAATTAACGAATTTTCCATTGCGACGTAATTAAATCAAATTTAATTAAATAATTATGCCTAGCAAAATTACTATTAAAGTCGCTCGCGGATTAATTCTAAATTAATTCGTTTTGCCGAATTAAAATCTAATTTCAATTCCGTTATGAAATCTAATTTCATTTAATATATCGAATATATTATTTTAATCGATTAATTCCAAATTAATCGTTCTCTCTCTATTAATTGAATTTTATCCCAGATAAAATCTTTCTGCAATTAATCCTAGATTAATTTTCTCTCTCTTATAATTAATCCTAGAATAATTATGTTCGAGTCATACGTCATCGGTGAATCTTCGGGAAGCGACCCATGAGATCCATGGATATGTTGGCAGTAAATCCGGTCGTCGGACTATCCGAACACGTGCGTACCCCGTACCAAGTTTTTACCGATTTATAAGACATGGTTGGCTTATAGCAAAGCGTCGTGCCTCCCAAATTCTCCAGAAATATTCTTTATGGAATATATAATCTATAACAGGCGTAGTATACGTAGTATTGCGTATTGCGATCCAGTATCTGATGTCACATGCAAGGCATGGGGCTGGAATAGTGTCTGCCCCGTACGAAGCATATATTGATCACAAACAACTAGTCACTATAATCGGATAACCATGACCTTGTCATATTATCTCGATAGTTGCAACATAATAGAGAACCAGTTCTATATCCCTGCGTGATCATCATCTCCATATGACTGAAGTGATACTTTCGTCTTGACATCACACCCAATACACTACGATTCTCAATAAACCCAGAAGAGGCGTACACAGAACCTGTTAAAGTCCTGGACAACCAAAACCAAAGCGTATTGATTGTCGTAAGTACTAGCGATGCAAGTCTCAGGTTAAGACCAAATACACCTACCCTGATGCGGATTCCCATAGACACATAGTCATACTACCAATGGGACTCCGCGTGGTCTATCCAGAGCGAAGCTATTTCCTTACCATCGGCAAACACAACCTCCTATCACACCTGCATAAGCATCAAATACTTAAATAGATTAGAACTATGTTGTTATGCTTCCATAACACGCACAAGTGTAATACTAGTCTATTCCGCATTATCGATGTCCAATCTCGATAATACTACGACTAGGGATATTTAATGATTAAACCTTTGTGGATTGATATTGTCTCATATCTTATAATCCGGAACTAATCATAAGGACTTTTATCATTTATATATACAAGTAATCTAATTACAAAATGATAAAATAGCAATTTCCATTGTCACATAGTTAATTTGTACAAAAACCATAATGTCTTTTACAAATAGTGACGTTATGGGTCATAATTTTCCAACAGGTCCCGAGTGGATATAAACTTAGGATTTTGAAGACACATAACCGCTAATTTGGAATCGCTCTCTAACCATATCTTGCGCTATCACTGGGCAACTACTTGCTCTATAGATAAGTTGTCGGTCATAAGTTCCACGTAAAATGAAGTTTTAACTCTTAAAGAGTTTGTCAAGCATCTCTTAAAAGTCTCGTTGAAGCCTCTGAAGATCTAAAAAAATAAATGACTTATATGATATATTGGTATAAATATTCATGTATCTTTACCATTGTGTAATACTAATTTTAAGAGGTATGGACGTATATGAAATGAGTATTGACGATTTCATAATGTCTAAGGCTCTATTAATAGTTTGTAATATGGGTATGATATGATGGCAAAAGGTTTACGACTTGGTTGTCCGGTCTTGGGTTCGAATTCAAGGATGTATTTTTTATAAACGTTTGGGACAGCCGAAGATTTTACCTGTTCCGCTTAAACCCGAATATGGTGGTTTGACGGTAGAAAAAAACATTAATCATAAACCAATAGAAGCAATGGCTCACTGAGAAGTAGTGGGTAGTGGCATATTCAGTCAATTGATTCAGTAGGGTCAAATTTGATTTTCACAAATGTAATAAATATTCTATATTTTAGCGATGACAAATCAAAATTATTTTAGAATTATTATCATTTCACTATTTTTATAAATTGAGAAATAATAAATAGGCACACATTCTGCTATTAATAGTAAAATATTACATATCAATACTTCTTATAGTAAAATATTATTTTCCCAATACTTCATTTAGTAAAATGTAAGGTACTAGTAATATAATGAAATTCTTATAAAGATATAGTAGTAAAATATTATAAAAATGCAAGGTACTAGTAATATAATGTAATTCTTATAAAGATATAGTAGTAAAATATTATACTCATTATACTTATTTATCATTTCTCAATTTCTAAAATAGTAAAATAATAAATTATACTTATTTGTCATTTCTCAATTTCTAAAATAGTAAAATAATAATAAATTATTATTTTATTAACAATCTAGTATTTTTTGACATTTTTTAATAAATTTTTAAAATTGACCAAGGATCACTGTCCCGTTCACATTTATATGGCTCCTTCATTTGTTGACAGATTTGATTTTACATATAATTAATATAATTTAATCTACATACCAAACGGCAGTGCTCACTGTCGTGTGGTATGTAGATTAGAACATGATGATGAATTTGGTTCGACACCAAATAGCCTTCCGTGTTATATCTCGTCACCAACATAAAATATGGTGGGCTATACTCATTATCTTATCTCGAAACACTTTAAAGATTAAGGTGTTACATAAAGGTTTTTGTTTTTGGTTTTCTTTTTCTCTTGTTTTCTTTTCTCAATACTTGAGAGAATGCTCAAAACAATGAGAAGCTGGTTAGGTTATAATGGCTTAGGTCAGGCAAAAAGAAAATCTAATTTTTTTTATACTTAGGGTTTTTTATTTCCAAAATAAACAAATCATTGCCTTTCCCTCTCTCAAAATTTCGTCCAAGCTAGGTTTTTTTCAAAAAGTTTTGTAACATATCATTTATTTCCATAAAGACAAAGATGTTACAAAATAAATATATTCTCAAGGATTTCCAAACCCCATATTTGAAAATTCCAAATTTAACCTATACAATTTAATAACTTATAATAAATAATTATCTCATAATCATTTATCATAAAAACCATATATTAAACTTTAATATATAGTTTCAAGTGTGACAAAATAATATTATTAATCATATTAATAATATATATTATACATATGTGAGTATATAATTGGACTATCCAATTATATTTAATCTGCTACAGTATATCGAGCTAGCACATGGACCAAATGGACCTACGGTTCTGAGCTCTAATAATCCCGAAATATTAATTAAACTTTTAATTAATTACTCTGAAATATTAACTCTGGGTTATTCCACTAAGAATCTAAAGCTGCACTATCGTTGCCGTAAATAGATAAATTAAGCTGAACTACGTCGGTGTCTATCGATGTAGCCATTACATACGGATTGGTTCTTCACGAGTATCTCGTACTTAGAGTCGGGTCATAATTTCTGTTATACCCCACTAATTATTTTTACCTTAAGTATCATTTATTCTCTAATGAACCATATTTATTCATAACCATATGAATGTTAATCTTTCTATTCGTAATAGAAAAACTCGAGCGCTCTAACCATTCAAGTACCGAATCAAACCTTCAGGAAGATGCTCCTCTACTTCTCACAAGAATGAGTGAACTTCATATCTATGTAAAACGTCCTCAGCTACACACTAAACCATGTCCCCAAAGTACGTAGCTATTGGTCTGTATTGCTACACCAACCTCACCTTTGTAAATCAAATGACATAGCCTGTCATGCAAGAGTTCGTAATACACTCAGGATTCAGATCAATCCATAAATGACCATCTAGAAGATCGAATGACTTTTTTATTTAACGGATATTATAAGAAACTCATTCTATCTGGGTCAAGTCTTATATGATAACATCATATAAAGTGCCTTCATTCTCATGTCTCCACATGGACGATCCCAAATCAAGGTCACCATACAAATATAGAATGGACCGCATCTATAGATAAACCACAAACGAAGTACCCTTTTTGTTTGCTCTCTATGAACTATTTTAGATTACTAACTTCAGACTTAAATCCTCTTGTGTATGACACTCATACACTAAATCTAAAGGCATAAGAGTAATATAGGGTAAACAAGATAATTTACAATATGCGATATTAAACAAAAAATTTGATAAATGAATAATGCATCACTTTATTTCATAAAATATAATTCTGTTTATATTACATAAAGCTCTATGGCATATATCCCAACAATCTCCCACTTATACTAGAGCAAATGAGACATGTCACGTAATCCTAGACCATCTAGGTGTCCTTCAAACACTTTTCCCACAAGGTCTTTGTAAACGGATCAGCCAGGTTCTCTGGGGATGTAATCTTCGTGCCAGAAACGTCTCCTCTCTGTACTATCTTCCTGATGAGATGATATTTTCTCTCTATCTGTTTTCCCCTCTTGTGGCTTATTGGCTCTTTGGAATTCGCCACTGCACCACTATTATCCTAAAAAAGTGTGAGTGTTTTATCCATATCTGGAATAATTTCTAGATCTCCCAAGAACTTGTGGAGCCAGACTGCATCTTTAACTACTTCATAAGCTGCAACATACTCAGCCTTCATGGTGGAGTCAGCAATGCAAGATTGCTTTATACTCCTCCAAACAATAGCTCTGCTACCTAGGGTAAACACTGATCCAGATATTGATTTCCTAGAATCAACATCTTTCTGAAAATCAGAGTCTGTATATCCCATAGGGATCATAGCCTCACTGAAATACACAAGCATATAATTTCCCGTTCTCTTAAAATACTTGAGAATATGTTTCGCGGCCACCCAATGATCCAATCCTGGGTTAGACTAAAACCTACTAACTACTCCTACTGCAAAGCAGATGTTCGGTCTCGTGCATAACAAGACATACATGAGACTACCCACTACTGAGGCATATGAGATATGTCTCATTTCCTCAACTCATTGAGGTATCTTATGAGACTGTTCCTTTGACAAATGAATTCCATGTCGATAAGGCAAATTGCCTTTCTTAGAATTATGCATCCCAAATCTCACAAGGATCTTATTGATGTAGGATTCTTGAGACATAGCTAACAGTCATTACGTCCGATAATATCTTTACATCATTCCCAATGAGTAAAATATCATCGATGTATAAAAGGAGAAAAACCATCTTCCCGTCAATGATGCACTTGTATACACAAGGCTCATCAATATTCTGCTCAAAATTATAAGACTTGATCGTGGTATCAAATCTTATGTATCGAGATGCTTACTTGAGTCCATAAATGGACTTTTGTAGCTTGCAAACCTTTTGCTCTTGACCTTGGGCTATAAAACCATCTGGTTGTACCATATATATACACTCATCAAGATTTTCATTCAAGAATGCAGTATTGACTTCCGTTTGCCAAATCTCATAGTCATAATATGCAGAAATGGACATAAGAATGCGGATGGATTTGAGCATGGTTGTTGGCGAGAAAGTCTCCTCATAGTCGACTCCCTCTTTCTGGGTATAACCCTTGGCCACTAGCCTAGCCTTGAAGGTCTATACCATCCCATCTGCTCTCATCTTTCTTTTGTAGATCAACTTATAACCTATGGGTGTTACCCCATCAGGTTGGTCTACAATTTCCCAGACTGAGTTGGAGTACATAGACTGCATCTCGAGGTTCATGGCTTTGAGCCACTCCTCTTTATCAGAATCATCTATTACACTACAATAGGTCAATGGATCTTCTACCGCATCGCTGGACGTGACAACTTGTGCCTCTCCAACTCCTAGATAACGATCAGGTTGTCTGATCGGTGGTAATCACACACTTAATGCAAGCGCATGTATCGCTCAAGTAGTATAAAAATATCGATCCCACGAGGACTTAATTTCTACTGTTGTTAATAATTATTGATGCTAAATATTTACAGGTATCTAATTGAGGTGAGAATGAAATGATTGCTTGATTGGTTGGTTGAATGTGGATTTGCTAAATAAATAAATAAATACAAAATAAAGGAATTTAATAATAAAGAAAACAAACATCTAGGGTTGTGATTCCACACAATATTATTCTAATGATGAATGGACTCTCTTATATATGCGTAATAAATTAGTTTGTTAACCTGGAACACGAAGATATGCAAAAGCCTATTCCGATGGTCAGATGAAAACACCCAAAGTAACCCAATTAACTATATTCCTATATTAACAGAGTAACTCTGAATTCATTAAGATCAAGTTCCAATAATGGCTACCCACGCCCGATAGGTATATGTCTATCCTGGAAGGAAATCTCCCTAAGGGAAATCTACCCTAAGGTGAGATCGTGAACTATTGAATCTAAGGCTGAAACCTAAAATCTCTTTTCCAATTTCATTTTAAGTTTACCACATCAATCTTATTGGTGATCAGGGAACAAGAAACATTAAGCTTAAGATTCAATAAACAAGCCTAAAGCATCACACATAATATAATTAAATAATTTTTAAACTCGTGAATATTATGTTTCATCACTTCCCTAGATTAAAAATAAAATGTTTGGGGTTAGGGGATCCACCTTTACTATTTCTAATTTAGAAATCTCCCTTATTATAATATATAAATTTGCATTATATTACCAACCGACCATATAGGCGGTACCCAATTAAGTCAAGTTAAAATTAATTTAATTAAGTCCAACCGATCATAAAGGCGGTATTAAATTAAGTTATATTTTAAGATAATTTATATATTATAATTTAAGGGAGATTAATCTAAATTATCATAATAAAGGTTTCACATTTCCACCAGCAGAAATTAACTACAAAACATAAAAGAAATATAAAGTAAATAAACTACTATTACTACTAGAAATAAAAATATATAATCATCCAAGATACATTTCTTAGATCCTTATTAAGAACCTTCAGGAAAGTATGATTTTGGAAAAGGAAATCAGCTCTTATTTATAGGCAAAATTCGACCTTGCGCGTCGCGACGCAGAAGATTTACGCGTCGTGACGCGCCGTTGATTTCCGACACGTGTACGAGGCTTTGACAAGATGATGACATATGGCGCGTGGCTGTCGGTAGCTGAATTATTGGCTTGGCATCGTGACGCATGAAGGCTTGGCATCGCAACACTGACGTCATTATTGACGCAAGGTGTCAGCAGGCTGAATTATTATGCTGATGTCATGATGACGCGTGTCGGTAGAATAGTATTTGAGGCACATCGCGACGTAGAGAGCTTGCGCATCGCGATGCGTGAATTTATATTTTTGCCATTTTTATCCGTTTTTCACTGTTTTAGCCCCAAGTTGATTCCATTGAGTCCCAAAACTTTATTTATCTGTAAAATACACAAAAACACATCAAAACGTTCATAAAACCTGAGAAACCATACAAAATATTAGGACAAAAGGGCGGTAAATAGTGATATATTTTCCGTCCATCACACCCCCAAACATAACATTTTGCTAGTCCTCGAGCAAAACAAACAAAATAAAATAAAATAAACAACTGAAACCAAATTAAACTAAGCCCCTTTCGTAGGGATCACAGTTGCATTTAGCGTATGCAACAAGCCTTTAAACCCCTAGGTGTCCCTAATGGACGAGTTGTAGTCTCGTGAGGGCTTACAGCGACGATACCCACAAACGTCAATTACATGCACATGCAATCACACATAAAAACAAAAGAAAGAAAAAATAAAATAAACGGAAATAATAGCTATATATACAATGTCCTCAGAGAATGTTTAGCAACAAAGTTAAAGGAACCTTCAAATTGCATACTACAACTAACATCCATTCATTTGAACAAAGTATCTAAATCAGACTCTGAGTGTGTGTGTGTGTGAATAGATCTTCAAACGGCTTTGATTCTAAGTTATTAACTAGGTGAGTTTGTCTTAATTCTCAGTAGTTGATGGGTCAAACCAACCTGACTATCTAAAATTGTTCTGTGTGCTACAATATGCCATCAAAGTGAGGTATATGATTGATTATATATATATATATATATATATAACATCTTCAATCCTTGTAGCGAGCTTTGGGCCAGTGACTCCCAAACCAGTTGGGTTTAGGGCACTAGATGTTAAAACACCCATACGGACTTAATTACTCGGATCTTAGATGTTAAAAGTTCTACCGTTTGACGCAAACAGTCACTGCTTACTGAGGCAAGACGCCCGTTTACTAAGTAAGAACTTTATTTATTCTATTTATTTTTATTATTATTTTTTTTAATCATCATACCGTACATCATAAATAAATGTAGACAAAAACAGATTTTCAGGCAAATGGTCATTCATCAACCTCTGATTATTTCAACTAGTCACTTTTTCAATTCCTTATTATCTAACTGCTACAAAACTATTTTTTTTAAGTGCATATGAGTCTGACCTAGATAATTGGCTCAAAGTATAGGATAAAAGTGAAATTAACATTTATCTTTTCCTAGAACGTTTTACTAAGACAAACAATCTCATCATTAGACTAATTATTTTTATTTTTATTTTTTAATAAAGCATGCAAAAATTAAAACATGCAAAATTGGCAAGACACACGACATGTAGGGAATAAAAACATGCACGAAAGAAAAAATAACGGAGAAAATATGAAAAAATAAACAACCTCACCCTTAAACCTAAACCTAACATTGTCCCCAATGCGTTACAAAATAAAAGAAAAATAAGGGAACAATAGTACCGTGGTTTCTTTAAGGGGTCTTTTTTTTAAACACTTCAACAACTCACAAATCACAAACTTCGCCTCCAAAGCTACAAATTTATCAATAATAATCGCCACAAACACACACCCATAACTCCAAAATTGTAACAACAAACACAAACACTGAATTCAAAATCAGTTACAAACCCAAAACTAAATCACAAAGTTAAACGACTCACGCATCAAATTAGAAACACAATGAAAAATTGAAAAAGAACGAAGTTACTAGAAATTGCAAGCTTGAATCCCAAATCTGAGTAGCTCACGCGAAAATGGATGATGGGTGAGTTGGGGAAGTGATTTATCGAGTTGTTCTTCCCCAAAAATGAGCTTATACATGAAATTGAGGATTGGTTATTTGAATTGTTGGATGGGTTTCACGTAGGGGGAAGTGTTTTAGTGGGTTTTAATGAATTTGGTAGAGGGATTTTGATGAATTGATGGATGGATTTGTGGAGGAAGTTGATAGAAAATGAAGAAAATGGAGTTGAGATGTGAAGAAGATGACTAACGGCTGCTGTTTTCAGATCTGTAATCGTGTTCACGTCACGACGTGCAGCATGTTATGCGTCATGACGCGACACCCTAAAAATAGGGGAACTCACGTGTTTAGGTTAGCGCATCACGACACATTGGGTTTTACGAGTCGTGACGCAATTTGTTTTAAACAAAATCGAGTCATTTGACGAATATATCCACTAGGACGCGTATGAAGATTTGACTCTTTACTCCGCCGTCTCTACTAAATTGAATTTTTATCCTCATGATTTTGTCAAATTTTATTCCGTGATATCTCTATTTTCACTGGCTTGCTTTGCTTTAAGTGCTCCTTCTGTGTTTTTCCCTGTAAAAATAACACATAAAATTAAAATTGCTACAACATGTATACAAAATACATAAATTACAATAATAATAAAAATTACATGGGTTGCCTCTCTACTAGCGCTAAATTTTACGTCTTCAGCTAGACGTGTCTGAAGATCATCCGTCAAGGAGGTTTCAACGTGGTTTTGGACGTTTGATCGAAGAAAATCCCATGAACGTTGCTTTTGAAGGGTCTCTTCCAACGATGAGGTGGCAAAAAGAATTTTGTCTCATTTAGTGCTTGTGCCACATCCTTAAACTTTCTCGCTCCAGTGGTTCATGAAAAGAAAGAAAGAAAATCAGAGGTCTCGTATAGTGATTGACTTTGAATGGTTGTACCATTTTGTCAAGCTTCTGGGCGGTGTCTTCAATGTTTACTCCCCAATACAGTGATGTTTCTCCTGGAGTCATGAGATTTTCAATGTGGTCAAACACTTGCTCTTCCATTTGTCCTGCATCTTGCTCCACTTTTTCATCACAGATATATTTCAACATTTCATCGTTCAGTTCTTCATCTGTCATTTGTGAAATACATGCTCCAAGATCTTCATTTTTAGAATGTAGAGTTTCATCCTCATTTGTTGGTGTGGTTGGTACAGATAGCTCTGCTACTTATTCCTCCTCAGAGACCGAAGAACGATTAAGATCAAGTTGAGATTCTGCTTCTTTGGGATCTTGAACTGATACATCTGACTATTGATACTATTCAGCCTCTTCCCCAATTAAGGTGTCATCGTGAAATATTTGGTACTCGAAGGCTTCATCAGTGTCATCTGAAAATATTTCGGGAGGTGTGTAGCTTTGATTTTCTTGGAATTGTTTCACTTGATCTGTTAGTCTTTGAAGCATGTCATCCAACCATTCATTTCTTTTCTTGAGCATGTCCACCATCTCTCTTATCATCCATTTTTCCTATGATGAATATGATTTTTGAGGAAGATCATACGTTGATGGAGGATAAGATGGAGAATATGGTTCAATGATATATGTTAGTTCTTCGTACCACGAAGGATTCTGATAGTTTTTCCACCCTGAATTGTAGTTGTATATGCATTGATCGCTTGGGTGGTTACCATCATATATCTCACATCTGATCTTTGTGTTCTGAAATGGTTGAGAAAATGTTGTGTTATTTCTCTCTGACATCCATGGATAGTTGTTGGGCTGAACAACATGCCTCAGAAAACCAGACTGATGCTCCCTGATTTGGGGTGTATCTTTACCTCTTAAAGTTCATAATGCTTCCATCCCCCAATAATGTTCCATTTTCAACCACTTGAAAATAAAAGAAAGAAATAAAAATTACAGATAAAAATAAAGAAAATTAGATACAAGTAAAATAGATAGCTTCAAAATTAATAACGTAAGAAAAATAAGTCCCTGCAACAGTGCCAAAAACTTGATCGGTGGTAATCACACACGTAACGCAAGCGCACGTATCGCTCAAGTAGTATAAAAATATCGATCCCACGAGGACTTAATTTCTACTATTATTATTAATTATTGATGCTAAATGTTTACAAGTATCTAATTGAGGTGAGAATGGAATGATTGCTTGATTGGTTGGTTGAATGTGGATTTGCTAAATAAATAAATAAATACAAAACAAAACAAAGGAAATTAATAATAAAGAAAACAAACATCTAGGGTTGTGATTCCACACAATATTATTCTAATGATGAATTGACTCTCTTATATATGCGTAATAAATTAGTTTGTTAACCTGAAACACAAAGATATGCAAAAGCCTCTTCCGATGGTCAGATGCAAACACCCAAAGTAACCCAATTAACTATATTCCTATGTTAACCGAGTAACTCTGAATTCATTAAGATCAAGTTTCAATAATGGCTACGCACGCCCGACAGGTATATGTCGATCCTGGAAGGAAATCTCCCTAAGGGAAATCTACTCTAAGGTGAGATCGTGAGCTATTGAATCTAAGGCTGAAACCTAAAATCTCTTTTGCAAGTTCATTTTAAGTTTACCATATCAATCTTATTGGTGATCAGGCAACAAGAAGCATTAAGCTTAAGATTCAATAAACAAGCCTAAAGCATCACACATAATATAATTAAATCAATTATTAAACTCGTGAATATTGTGTTTCATCACTTCCCTATATTAAAAATAAAATATTGGGGGTTAGGGGATCCACCTTTACTATTTCTAATTTAGAAATCTCTCTTATTATAATATATAAATTTGCATTATATTACCAACCGACCATATAGGTGGTATCTTGATTAAGTCATGTTTTAATTAATTCCAACCGACCATAAATGTGGTACCCAATTAATTCAAGTTAAAATTAATTTAATTAAGTCCAACTGACCATAAAGGCGGTATCCAATTAAGTCATGTTTTAATATAATTTAGTAGTCTTATTCTTCAACACATGTGCTAGACATCCCCATATGCGAAAATGTCGTAAACTAGCTTTACGACCACTCCACAACTCTAAGAGAGTCTTAGGTACATACTTAGATGGAACTTGCAATGC
The DNA here is from genome assembly GCA_019454045.1 of Zanthoxylum bungeanum. Classification (NCBI taxonomy): domain Eukaryota; kingdom Viridiplantae; phylum Streptophyta; class Magnoliopsida; order Sapindales; family Rutaceae; genus Zanthoxylum; species Zanthoxylum bungeanum. Next base: position 21,697 of record SKCR01041007.1, read on the forward strand.
ATATCCCCAGAATGAACTTGGTAATGAGCTATAACTAAACATGGATCTTATCATGTCTAGTAGGGTCCGATTTCTCCTCTCTGCAGCATCATTTTTTTATGGTTTTCCTGGTGCAGTGAACTAGGATACTATCTCATGCTCAACTAAGAATTCCTTAAAATATATGTCAAGGTATTCTCCTCCACGATTCGATCGTAGAGTTTTGATCATTTTACCTAACTGGTTCTCAACCTTAGAACAATATTCTTTGAATTTTTCAAAAGTGTATGTGATCGGCGTAATCACACGCGTATAACGCAAGCGCACGTATCATTCAAATAGTAAAAAAAGTATCGATATCACGAGGACTTAATACCTACTCTATTAATTTTATGAGTCCAAATGATTACTAGTATCTATTGGATTGATTGTTTGATTGGAATGGTGACTTTAAAATTAAAACAAGTAAATAAAAAGACGCGAAAGTAGATTGATGAAAATTCAAATTTATAAAACTATCCAGGGTTGTGATTTCTTCCAATATCCTTTTTAAGATGAAGTGATTATTTTATGTTTGTGTAATATATTGGTTTACTAACCTGGAACATGAAATTCTGCAAAAGCCTCTGTCGATGGTCGGATGCAGATACCCAATGTAACCCAATTAATCATATGTCTATGTCAACCAAGTTACCTGAGTTCATTAAGACTAAGTTCCAATTATGGCTACCCCCGCCCGACAGGTATATGTCTATCCTGTAAGGAAATAGATTAAGGGGTTATCTATCCTCAAGGAAGATCGTGAGCTATTAAGTCTAAGGCTGAAACCTAAAATTCCTTCGTCAAGTTTATTTTAAGTTTACCCGATCAATCTTATTAGTGGCTAGTTAACAATAAGCATTAAGCTTAAGACTTAATAAGTAAACCTTTATATTACCCAAACTATAAAATAACCCCTTATAAACTGGTGATATTGGTATTCATCACAACCCGAGATAACGGGCTTAGCTATGACACATTTTTACAACTACTAAAAGCTTAAAAATAAAAGACATAAAGTAAAGTGCTGAAAAGTAAATGCTGGAAATTAAAAAGGTAAAAGTGCAATAAAAGAAAATGCTAGGGTTAAAGGATCCAATTTTATTACTACTATTTTAGATATCTCCCTTAATATAATATATTAACTTTTGTGATATTACCAACCATCCATATAGGCGGTAACCTGATTAAGTCAAATTAATAATTAATTACCAACTGTAGAACACAGAACTGGGGCGACGCATGCTGTTCTAGGCTCGCGGCCTAGTTGGGAGTACGGAGTAGCCCGCGGGGGACTAAACCGGAGAATAAAGGAGTCGCCACCCGGTGTGAACCGGGAAAATGATTTAAGGCCGCACTCACCTCTCGCAAGGGAAGACCTCAAACCGTTGGGTTCGGAATGGTCCCTTACTTATGTCAATTGTAATGAATGGATTTGTGCAATTTTAACCAAGTCTACTCAACATACATTTGCAAAGGTGATCTAAACTCCTATAAGGTCTAAATCTAAGTTTGTATGATTTAAAAGTAAATTCTCATGCGATATTACACATCAATCATGTTAAATAAGTAACGATCTAAACATAACATAACTTAAATTCCTATTGCGAAAGGTAAATAACTAAGTCCTGCTTAAATGAATAACGTACTAGGCCAAATCATATTTCAAAGAAGAATAATTTTCTAAACTAAACTATTAATTCATACAAGGTAAAATAAATTACATGCTTTCTAAAGAATTAATTCATGTGAAGTAAAATGAATATCATGCTTTCTAAGTCATTAATTCATGCGAAATAGAATAAATAACATGTGCCCTCAGGTCTAACCTTTTGTGTCGTCTTTTGGAAGTGCGTTTCACGGCCGTCGGAAGGGCTAACACTCGGTAACTCCTTTGGTTCACTGGTTCGACATTTTTCCTCGCTGTTTCGCTGTTCGGGTCGCTGTTTTCACTCCGTTTCGCGGTGTTTCTGGTCGCGGTATTTGGCTTACTGGTTTACGGTGGTTTGGGGCGATTTCTGGGCTGTTTTTCTCGGTGTTTACTGGCAGTTTCTAAGGCTTACTGTGTGACTGTTTTGCGGGTTTTGCGGGGCAGAATTGGGGTAATTTACTGGGCAGTTTGGCGTGAATTAAAGAGGCTTATTTCCTTGGCAGTTTTGGCGTGATGGAGTGGCTAATTGGTGTGAAGTGGGGCTGGTTCTTGTAGCTATAATGGGCGTGCTAGGTGGGGCTTATTTCAGTGTGGAGAGGGGCGTGAAATGGTGTGAGTATGTGCTGCGTGATCAGGGGCTAAGCGTGAGGAATGAGTGGAATTGGCGAGGCTGCTTGGGTGTGGGGTTTCATAGGCGATGTGGGATATTGAGTGATGAAGGCGTGTTGTATTTAGGCATGTAAAGGGACGTGTTTGGGCGTGATTTACTGGGCTATTAGGGGGAGCATTTTAGGTGACTTGCTGGGCTATCTTCAAGGGTTATGTAGGCGGGTTTGGGGTTGTCTTCAGGGGTTGATTGGTCGTGACAGGGGGCTGGTTGAGGGGTCTCTTTTGTGCGTTGAGAAGGCTGGTTCCAGTGGCTATATGGTGCGTGTTTCAGGGGTTGGCTCTGGGGTGTTTTGTGCGTGTATGGGGACTTGTTTGGGCTGTAACGTGAAGGGTTTAACGCTAAGGCTGGGACGTGTGATGCTTTGAGTGGAAGTGAGGCAGGCCGTGAGTGGAGTTGCTTTGTGGCAGGTTCGTGCGTGGCAAAGGGCGTGAAGGGTAATTGATTGGAGGGACAAACACTACAAGAAAAAAGGCTTTTACTGATACTAAATTAGTGTCAGTAAAGGGTTTTACTGACACTATATAAATGTGTCAGTGTTGCCGCAGCCAGAAATCACTGACACTAGTTTCTAGTGTCAGTGATTCTTAGTGTCAGTAAACGTTAATACTGTAGTATCAGAAAATTATTGACACTATGGTATCAGTAATCTCTCACACTATTTTAGTGTCAGTAAATTATTGACACTATATCATCAGTATTTAGTGATACTATAGTGTCAGTAAATTTTGTTACTGCAGTATCAGTATATCGCATATATTTGATTTTTAGTGTCAGTAATTATTGTTACTATAGTATCAATATCCGTCAATATCTTTTAAAATTTAAAAATCGTATTATTTCACAATTATATTTCTTATTTTTTGTAATTAAATTAATCATAAAATATATATATATATATATACCACTCAATGAAATAAAAAACTAAAAAATTACATTTATATAAAATTCGCAATATAATAGATTAATCGTATTAATCAATTCAACAGTATCACATGATGAATACAAAAACTCCATAGACAATCTTTAAATTAACATATATATATTTCAAAAACTACTCTTAAAGTCCCATCAAAATGTCATGCCCCCACCAAAATTCATGATACTTGTGGCAACAATCCCCCAACAATATGATATCTGGCACAAAATCTGAAATTATAAACCAAATGTTAAGAATTAGATGGACTTCCAAAAAAAATCGATATCTTCATAAATAAAAATATTAAATACATCCAAATAAAAATACAAAATATACCCTAATCTAATTTTTGTCACATAAAGCACTTATTGACAATAACCATACCAACAACCTAAGAGCATGCATATAAAAAACCAAATGGCATCCATAATAACAAGTTGTATCTTTCATACCGCTACATAATCACCAAAACAAACAAATCAATAACACACACACACACACAACACACACACACACATATATATATATAGACGGACATAAAACTGAAATAAAAGGATCTCATGAACCAGATGAAGTTTATCAGATGACATGATCTAATACTGTTTCCAAATGCAGGAAGCAAATCAAGATGACAAGATAGTTGTTCATTATGGAATTCCTGGAAACTAAAAGTTCAAAGCTCAAAATGTACTAGAATGTAACATTCCAGGTAATTGCCATAAAAATAGATGAGATAAACATGTTAGATCTCAATATATCAAATACTGCTTCCATAGCATTCATGCTGCACCTCAAAGCACATCAGATGACAGGTGCCATATCCCCCAAAGGTTTCAACAAGTATCAATCAGAACATGGCAAAACTTCATCAGGTAAAAAACTATCTCCAAGTTCATGTCTGACATAGAGAACATCGAGACACTGTTAATATAATATTTTACATCATGATTGTTTTAACTATCAAGTCTCAAAGCAATCTTACCCACTAGCAAAACTCACAAATAAAACAAATTAACCCACCAAATTAAACCCATCAGGGCATAAAACTGAAATAAAAGATATGATTCATATTGCTTTCACTGAAGTAAAAAATCTGGGGAAAAAATTCTAAGCTAAAAGTAGAAACAAGAATGTATTAATTTACAGAAAAGAGAAATACCATACTACTTCATTAACTCAACGAACAATAGCTATGTTGTCCTTGTCATTTGTATTCTGCAAGAATAGAAGATTTCCCAATATGTCATGAATTAAAGTGAAAAAATAGGAAGTAATAATCACCTCTGTAAAACATGTCCTTGTAATTACCTCTTCATTATACTGTGTGATTATATGTGCAACATATATTGCCCAATCATCACGGAGTTGCGTTATATCTTCCAGAGTGTACTCATTAATCCCCTTGAACTTTAAAATATTTATAAGTTAGAATTTAAACAGTAAGATATCTTAATTGACTAGTGATAAAACTTAACTATTGTTAACTTACATTGTCTTTTAGAATGTTCACATTTGTTACAATTTACTGCATGTATTTCATCACATAATAACCGCATTCAAAACTTCCAGGCTGCATTGGACACTATAAAAAAGAATTATCATATCAATATTAGTTCATTTAGATATATTCTAAATATTCTCATTGTTGCATATCACAAAAATATATATATATATCATAACTTTGTACCTTCACAGATACCCAAGTCACACTACCGCTCTTATTATTAGAATGTAAAGATTGATACACTCTAATTCCCCTACAAAAAATTATAATTGGATATCATATAAATAATGCAACAATAAACCCAATGTTAAAATAAAGAGAAAACAACTATAACTTAACTGATTAACAATTTGCATCAACTCATCAGTAGGATTATTCCCCTTAGGATCCAGATAATATATCGTGCGTCGTACTATGTCAATTGCAAGAAGCACCCAGTGAAAGCTAAATAAGAAAGAAAGGGTAATAAAAATCTGGATTACATAACTTGAAATTGAATACTAAAAAAATTAAAAAATTATTACCTTGGGTTGTATGGGATCAATATGATTTGCCCCAACTCTATCATACCTAACAATTTTGAAATGTATTGAGGTCCTTCTTTCAAAGCAACCTTTGATGGACGTATCATCTCAAAATTTCCAAACTGAACTGGTTTGGCAGTTTCAGTTTTATCCATCTCATCGTATAAGTGCCTAAGACAAGATAAACATAAAAACAAAGTAAATATTTATAAAACATTTAGAACAAATGAAGAAAGAGGTAAAAGAAAACATACTTGATCCATATGTTAATAGCACAGTTTGAGACCTCCTTAAAATCCATGATTTCTTCGCAAATTGCTTTGTCTAAGTATGACTTCCAAGTAATACCAAAAATTGGTATGTCATAATCAATCTTTATCAAATTCAATTGCAATACATATTTACAAAAAACTGTTATATTAAATATTTAAATTGCAATTTGTCCTATAGTCAAGTTCCTTGAAAATATTAGATGGTACAGCATAAAATGGCGTGAAGACAGTCTTTTTGATGTTAGATGGTACATCTGGAGATTTCCTTTCGAAAAGCTTGAGCTCTTTTCCAGTAAGGAGCAAAAACATGAAGAATTTACAAAGGCTCATATCATAGGTACTTTATATTTTATTATCACATGGGGATTGGATAAAGTTTGCATTCATATTTAATTCATTTTTATGCATAAAATCACTATTGAGGCTAATATAAATCACAAATTCACATACACAAGCTATTCACATACACATGCATGCTTATCAAAAGCATATATACGGAGGATGATGTTATAGCGACACATTAATATGAGAGCTTTCCAGCACATTAGTATGAGCACAAGCATATGAGCTCCAAATAAAAACAAAAAGTTTTAGATTATCACCTTTGCACCTGAAGAAGAAGAAGGTCCAACAGATGCTCCCATGGCTTGTTGACCTAAACCATGTTTATGGATTTCCATGTGCAATTCTGGAGCCTAAAGACACAAACAGATAACAATATGCTATCAATCTAGCAGCAGAGAGAACTCAAACTTAACAAGTACTTAGAGACAGTACATAAAATGAATCTTTGTGAAGCCAACATTATCAATAGTTTACTCCTACCATTTCTATGACAATAGATTTATCAGAAAACAAGCATGTTTTACATGTGATAACAGACATGGCCAACAATGTCAAGGGTTTTCTACCATTTTCATAACAAAAAATCATTGGAAACTCAATTTTAATACAAGTTCAAGTCAATTATTTACTTGGAACTCAAAGAACTCTTACAAAGCAGCCACCTTTGAATGATCAAGTCCTTACCTAAAAACCACCTGAGTGCATCCAGGTACTCTATCTAATTATTCCACATGCTTGTCAGTGTGAAACTGTCACTTTGATGCTTCCAAGTTCCAACGAAACGAGCATTATAGGTTAATAATCGACATCAACACTTCACAAATGAAAATCATATGTTCTATTAAGACAAATCCACCATTATTGCATTTGCACTGTCAAAACAACAATGGGAACTACAGCTAACTTTTTTAATAGGAGGGAACAACAGCTATACTTATGATACCACAAAGGAATCTCTAGTGAAATTCTTCATTTCCAGTCTCCCATTAACATTTTAGACAACATTAATGTCTAATTCTCTCTTTATTCGCCCAAAACTCATATAAGAAAGTTGCCATATATTTACTACTTTTAAGAATGGTAGCCTCCCATCCAATTCCACATGGCATATTGCAATTCAATAAATTTGAAAATTTTAATAATATTATCCTTAAGCTTTTCATAGAAGACAAATTTAACCAGTGTGACCTAACATCCATCAATATCCACAATCAGCCCCTTCTTTCACTTCTGTGCGGCATTTCTACAAGTTTATGGAAACATAATCCATCTTTGCCCATTAAATGTAGGACCTAAAAAAATTTAAGTCACGCCAAATTTCTAAACAAAGCTTACCCCAAACGATCATAAGAGAGAAAATAAAACAAGAAAGCTCAACCACATAAAACATAAACATTGTCCGTGAACATTAATTGACAAAAGAAAAGGTAGAGAAGTACCTTTGCAGCCACCTCTAAAGACTTCTGATAAAGTTCATTTGAGGGATCCTAAGAAAAACCCAAATATATTATATTATATCACACATACCATACATACTATCTATATTTAGATGTCATTGCAAATAGAAAAAACGAAAATACCTCTTCAACTGCTTGCTGAAAGTACTTAGTTGCCTTGTCGAAATACTCTGTGGCCTCATCCTGGTCAGGTGTCAACAATGGGAGAAGCGAGTGGTGGAGGGAGATAGGGACTGGACGGCGTGGGAGAGAGGGGCGACGGAGCGGCGGCTGAAGAGGAGAGAGGGGAAGGGAGATGGGGAAGTGATTGTTGTTATGGAGTTGGTGGAGGTGGAGATGAGGTGTTTTGAGAGGAATGGGGAGAGTTTTGAGAAGCGGATAGTGGAGATGAGGGTTTGATTTTAAGGAAATAATTTTTTTTTAAATTTTTTTTACTGATACTAAGGTATCATTAATTACTGACACTAAATTTACTGATACTATAGTGTCAGTAATATATGCGAAAAACGTCACTCCCGTGAGGTGTTGGTTCGACTCCAGACGACTACGCGTTTTTTTTTTTTTTATTTCTTACTGATACTATGGTAATAGTAATTACTGACACTAAAATCACTGATACCATAGTGTCAGTAATTATTGATATTTAAGTGAAAAACACGGAAATAGGCACATTTACACGTCGTTTCTGACACTTTTAGCCTAGTGTCACTAACCTTAGTGTCAGTAAAGGCCTTTTTTCTTGTAGTGAAATGACGTTGGGTGCTTGATGAAGTGAGAGGCAGTGAGTGATGAGCTAGGGTTGAGGGCTTAATTTGCTTATGCTTCACGGCTGAAGGCAGTACAGGTGCGTGAGTGATCAAGTGCTCTGTGATGGTTTTTGTGTGTCGATGCCAATGTGCTATGTGCTAAGCGAAGGATGGTCCAATTTGGGTTGTTTTTATAGGCAAATAGATGGGCATTAATTGGGTAGGCTAATGATGTTGAAGGGTTATTAATTGGGTTGGCTAGCTTTGTTGAAATAAAAGAAAAGGAGATGGTTTATGTCAATGGTGTGGGGTTGGAGCTTAAATGGTGTAGGGTTGGCTTAATTAAATGGTGATGGGAGTTTATTTAATGGCTTTTGAAAAGAGAGGGGTGAGGCATGTGCTCTTGTTGAATTGGTGTTTTGTGTGGTTTTTGTTGTTTCTTTTTAAGTGAGAGAGGAGGGGCTTTTCACGTGTATTGCTCAGGGAAGAAGGGTTAATTTGTTTTCTTTTTATAATGGTGAGGGTGGGGAATGTTTATTAAATTATGGTTTGTTGTTTGGTGAAGGGTGAGTGTTGGAGAGATATTTTATTAGGGAGGCAATATTATTTAATGTGTGGGGTAAGGGTTTTGTTTTGGTTATTAATTTTTTTGTTGTGGAATTGGTGTGTTCACGCGGGGTATTATGTGGTTTTGTTGCTTAGTTTTGTTTGTGTTTTAGAAAGTGAAATGTGTGGCATGTGCATGTGAGGCTAAGGTTTATTAGTTTTGTCTCTTTGTGATGTGTCTTTTGTTGGCTTATTATTTTATGCTTGACTTTTGTTATGTTTGTTGGTTAAATGGTTATTCACGTGGGGGAGAGATTATTTAAGGTTTTTGTTTTGTCTGTTTGGTTTGTGTTTTATTAAATTGTGTTTGGTTTGTAACTTTTACGTGGGGTTAGCTTGGTTGAATTTGTGTGTGATTTATTAATTATGTTTTGTTAGTTGGGCGTGAGGGTGATAAATTGGTTAAATGGTGGGGTTTGTTTAATTAAATGGTTTGGAAAATGAAGGGTATGGCTTTGCATGGTTCACGTGAAAGGTGGCAAAAAAGGCTTAGGGTTTGCATGGAAGTTGAAGGGGCACATGCATAAAAAGCTAGGGAGGAGGATAGGCATGAGAAAGAGCGATGATAGGGTTTTGGGCGGAGGATGATTTTGAAACGGAAATCCGACGAACAAACCCGAAGCTAAACGAGCGAATCAAATCCAACAAAACGTCAATTCTTGACTTTTCCTTTCCGACGACCGTTGTCCACGACTTAAAAGGTAGTGCCTCCGTACGAGGCTCATCATCGGGCTGATATGCAAAAATACAATGCCTACACCAACCGACCAACCAGGCGGTATCTTTGCTTAGTCAGGTTAAAACCAATTTATAATTAATTACCAACCGGCCAATATAGCGGTATCCTCATTAAGTCAATTTTTAAATAGTTATTATATTATAATTAAGAGAGATTAATCTAAATAGCAATAATAAAAGTTTTACCTTTCACCCTAGCAGAGAGAAGTTACCTCCTCATTGCTGAATAGTAAAAATTGAAAAAGTAAAGAAAGTAAATTACTATTACAAAAAGTAAATAAAATTAATTACAGAACTGAAATTAAACAAACTAGATACAAACTCCCTAGAATTCTCAAGGAATTAGAGAGAGGAAGGTACATCTGAAACTGAAATTTCGAGCTGAATTTATAGGTGTCAGTAGGTGTCTCGCGTCGTGACGCTCTGCCGTCACGACACGCGTAGATCATCGACACGTGGCGGATTTGCTTCACGAAATTGTGACACATGTCACGCTTTCGTCGGCGGCTGAAAGCATGACATGTGTCGGCAGCATGTGATGGTGACACATGTCCCGGTGCACGTTAGCATGATTCCCTGAGATGTTGACACGTGGCAGGTGCATTTTAGCATTGATGATGATTTTCGGCAGCATATGATGGTGACACGTGTCCGGCGCACGTTAGCATGGCGCATTTTAGCAAACAGCGCACGTTAGCACGTCACATTTTAACAAACCTCTCAAAATGTGACACGTGGCACAACGCATTTTGGCAGGAGGTGCACGTTAACGGTCGCGACGCAGAAGGCTTGCGCATCGCGATGCGTGAAATTACAATTTTTCCCTTTTGTCCATTTTTCACTGTTTGGCCCCAAATTGCTTCCAGAGAGTCCTATAACTTTATTTATCTACAAAATAACACAAAACACATCAAAATATTCACAAAACTCAAGAAACTATATAAAATATTAGATCAAATGAGTGGGAAATAGTGATACATTTACCACTCATCACACCCCCAAACCTAACATTTTGCTAGTCCTCGAGCAAAACAACAAATGAAAATAACAAAAACATCTTTAAAATAAATTTAAACTAAGCCACTTTCGTAGGGATCACGGTTGCATTTAGCGTTTGCAACAAGCCTTTAAACCCCTAGGTGTCCCTAGTGCATGAGTTGTAGTCTCGTGAGGGCTTATAGCAACGATACCCACAAACGTTTTACAAAAGTAAAAAGATAGTAAAAATAATGCACACAAAAGCAAAAAGACAAGAGAAAAGAGAATAAAGAAGTTAGTGACTAAACATGTGAAACTTCTTATCCAAGTTACTAGTTGTTTTCTTTCTTTCTAAATTACTGAATAAGTAAATTCTCTGATTATTTTTACCATTCTCCATACACACAGCCAACAAAATATTAATCAACTCATTTTTTCCCACAATAGTCACAAGTGTAGTTGAAAAAATGTAATATTTTTATCCTAAAGTTATATCAGAATTCACACATTTTTAAAGCAATGGAATATTTTTCTGATTGTTTTTATTTATATACAATATCTTCCATCCATGTAGTGAGCTTTAGGCCAGTGACTCCCAAACCAGTTGGCTTTAGGGCACTAGGTGTTAAGACACCCCTACAGACTTAATTACTCAGACTTCATATATATATATATATATTATATATATATATATATATATATATATATATATATTTGTAACATCTTTGATCCATGTAGCAAGCTTTGGGTCAGTGGCTCCTAAACCAGTTGGTTTTAGGGCACTAAGTGTTAAAACAACCATACGGACTTAATAACTCGGATCTCATACTTTTTTTTTATCCCATCGCTTTTTTTTTCAATGCTTCCTCCAATTAAACTAGAGCACTGAATATTAAAAACTCGTCAATTACTACTCATGTCCGTATGTTACCATATATGTTGATAATACCTGTCAATTGAGCATATGAAGATCCATTTTAATCAGTTTTATGGAGAATTCCCAAATTAAATAATTCAAAAGGAAATAAATAAAAATTAACTTGTTCCGAAATAGGTTGAGATACGTCTCAGGAGTGAAAATTCCTTACACTGCTATCTCACACCAATTTCACCTGATTAATCAAATTAAAAATACAAAAAAACAAAAAAAATTTAAATTTTTGTAAAATTTTTCAATTTTGTTTTTGAATTTTTTGAAAATTTTGGACTAAAAATAAAAACAACAAAATACTACAACTATTCCCCACCCCCAAACCTAATCATTTTACAAGATAGCACTGTAAAAATCTCCTACATCGTGCCCAGCCCTCCTGGGAAAACAATAAAAGCATCAGCACGGTTAATCATTTCTACCAGTCGTTCAGACATACCTGGCACAATTAGTTCCTATCCGTTTGATGATCCTATCAGATTCGCCTCCGCCAAAGGTTTTGGGATGATTCCTAAGACTTGACTACCTCCATCTTGTACGGCCTTTGAAACGATCCACATTAATCCAAGATCGCCACCGCGGTATACTAGGTGCATATTCTTTTCAGCTATGACTCGACCCAATTCATGTGCTGCTTCTACGTATTATGGCTTAGTACCAATACTAGTACCGCAAAACACACAGATGTTTTCAACTCGTCTTCTTGAAGTGGCTTACATTTTTATGTATTTCTTTCTCAGCTCTGGATGCCTTCAAAAGTGCAATGATGAATTGAATTTATAGTACCTGAAGAGGGTGAGTAATAATAGCACAAGTATCTTCCAAATGACGATTGTTAACAAAACAATAAAAGAAATCGTGAAAGGTCAAAGAGTCTGGATCTTGTCGGAGAAAATAAAAGAAAACTACAAAACAAATCACAATTATTAGGAAAAGACAAAGAAATATAATATTTACAATAATTTTCAGCTTGATTGACGTCTATGCGTCGGGGAAAAGCTTCCCATCTAATTTTCTTATAAATTGGCAAATATGGTCTTTTTTCAGTCAGATTCCCGAGACTTAACTGTTGTCTTTATTTTCGGAATTATGTATATAACAAGCAAATTTCCCGATACATATATCCACTAGGATGAGTCTCAAGAGTTTTAGATATGTCATCTAAAGACTCTTTACTCAAGCCATCCCTAATGAAATTTATCTTATCTTCACGGTTACCAGACACCATTCCTTAAGAACGACAACGAGTATCACAAAACATACGAGCATATTTATAGCATACACCCATTCTTTTAGCTCTTATATTTTAAGCATAGGTGCTTCTTCCTAAACCAGGCAAATGTGAAATAAAAGAGTCAGAAGACTCACCTGCCAATCGAACCCGTGCTTCAATAATCCAACAAATGTCAATAGAAATACATGTTATCATCAGTAGTCTCATTCGTTCCAAGCGAGCTTTGTAGACTTTCATGAAAGATTTTTGATGGAGAGAAGGAAATTGCTTGTGAAGATTTGTGAGAACGTCTTCTATCGTGAAATGACTTAACCTGCAAAAATTAAACACACTAGATCACAATATATACACAAATTGCATGGATTGCCTCCCTGCTAATGCTAAGTTTAAAGTCGTCAGCTAGACATGACTGCTCGAACGTTAGGCTGGATCTGAAAGTGTGACACTTTCTTTTTTTCGCTCAAATGATTCTCCCCAGTAGTGCTTGATACGCTGACTGTTAACCTTGAATGTTTCGTTGGTGTTGGGATCAAGTAACTCAACAGGTCCATATGGTAAAACCTGAGTGATCACAAATGGATTTGACCACCTTGATTTTAACTTTCCAGGGAAAAGTTTTAACCTTGAATTGTATAACAACACCTGCTGCCTTGGTTCCATTTTTCTGCGTACTGTTTTTCGATCATGCCATTTCTTGGTCTTTTCTTTGTATAATCTGGCATTCTTGTAAACCTGTAGATGAAAATCCTCCAAGTCATTGAGTTGGTGAAGTCGTTTCTCTCTTGCAGCTTGTGGATCAAGATTCAACTTCTTCAGTGCCCAGTACGCATTGTGTTCACGCTCAACTGGCAGATGGCATGCTTTCCCAAACACCATTTGATATGGGGACATACCAATGGGTGTTTTGTAAGCTGTCTGGTAGGCCCATAGTGCGTCATCCAGTTTTGTAGACCAGTCCCTCCTTGTTGATCCAACGGTTCTCTCCAAGATTCTTTTGATCTCCATGTTTGAAACTTCAATCCGTCCGTTTGACTGTGGGTGGTAAGCATTGGCAACTTTATGAGTAACTCCGTATTTGGATAGGAGTGCATCGAAATATTTGTTGCATAAATGTGTGCCACCATCACTGATAATAGCCCGAGGTGTTCCGAAGCGAGTGAAAATATTCTTTTTAAGAAATTTGATCACCACTTTTGAATCGTTTGATGGTTGTGCAATTGCTTCAACCCATTTGAAGACGTAGTCTATATCAACCAGTATGTACAAGTTTCCAAATGATGGAACAAAGGGTCCCATAAAATCAATCCCCCATACATCAAATATCTCCACTTCCAGAATGTTTTGCAGAGGTCCTTCATTTCTCCTCAAAATATTTCCCATTCTCTGGCACCTGTCACATTGAAGAGAAAACAGGTAAGCATCTTTAAAAATAATAGGCCAGAACAAACCTGATTGTAGAACTTTGGCTGCAGTTTTATTCCCACTGAAGTGTCCGCCATATGGTGATGAATGATAATGCTACATAACACTGTTGACCTCCTCTTGTGGAACACAACGTCTCAATAATTGATCGGCACAACGTTTGAATAGGTACGGCTCATCCCAGACATAATGCTTAACTTCTTTGAAGAATTTCTTTCGTTGCTGAGTTGTCCATTCCAACGGCCATTTTCCCGATACTATGTAATTGACATAGTCCGCATACCAAGGGACATCATGCTGTTTCATGGCAATCAAGTGTTCATCTGGAAAATTTTCTTTGATTGTCAGTTCTTTGCCAGCTGTTTCTCCATTCTCGATCATCGATAAATGATCTACTACCTGGTTTTCTATCCCTTTCCTGTCTCGAATCTCCACGTCAAATTCTTGCAGAAGAAGTATCCAACGGATCAATCTGGGTTTGGCATCTTTCTTCGTGATCAGGTATTTGATTGCTGAATGATCTGAATAGACCATTACTTTGAGACCCAGCAAATAAGAGCAGAATTTGTCAAAAGCGAACACAACTGCAAGCAACTCATTTTCAGTGGTTGTGTAGTTGAGTTGAGCTTCATTCAGAGTTCTGCTGGAGTAATAAATGGTGTGGAAAAATTTTGCTTTGCGTTGTCCCAAAACTGCACCTACAATAAAATCACTAGTATCGCACATCACCTCAAATGGAAGGGTTCAGTATGGTGCTACAATGATAGGAGCAGAAACTAACTTATGTTTTAAGATCTCAAAAGCTTTATGACATTCTTTGGTGAAGTTGAAAGGCACATCCTTTTCGAGAAGATTGCACAGAGGTTTAGCAATCTTTGAGAAGTCTTTGATAAATCTCCTGTAAAAGCCTACATGTATGAGAAAGCTCTGAATCCCTTTGACTGATGTTGGTGGAGGTAATTTTTCAATTGTCTCAATCTTTGCTTTGTCTACCTCGATTCCCTTTTGTGAGATCCGATGTCCCAGAATAATGCCTTCATGCACCATGAAGTGGCATTTCTCCTAGTTGAGCACCAAGTTGGTATCTTCACATCTTTGTAATACTTGTTCCAGATTTTGCAAGCAGTGGTCAAAAGAGTCTCCAAACACAGAGAAGTCATCCATGAAAACCTCCATACTATGTTCCAGCATATCTGAGAAAATGGCCATCATGCAACGTTGGAATGTGGCATGAGCATTACATAGTCCAAATGGCATCCTGCGGAAAGAAAAAGTACCATACAGACATATAAAAATGGTTTTCTCCTGATCTTCTGGGGCGATGGCAATTTGATTGTACCCCGAATATCCGTCGAGAAAATAATAGAACTCATGTCCTGCCAGTCTGTCCAGCATCTGATCAATGAATGGCATCGGAAAATAGTCTTTCCTTGTTGTTTTGTTCAGCTTCCGGTAGTCCATACAAACTCTCCATCCAATCACAGTTCTTATTGGAATCATCTCATTCTTTTCATTTATGACTACAGTTATTCCTCATTTCTTCGGTACACATTACATAGGACTCACCCAAGTGCTATCTGAGATAGGGTAAATGATGTCAGCATCCAACAATTTGATGATTTCTTTCTTCACGACCTCCTTCATGATTGGATTTAGTATTCGTTGATGCTCAACTTTGGGTTTGTACTCATCGTTCATCAGAATCTTGTGCATGTAAAATGATGGATTAATGCCTCGAATGTCTACTATAGTCCAACCAATGACTTTCTTGTGTTCTCGTAACACTCTCAGCAACTTTTCTTCCTGCTCCAATGTTAGCGAAGAAGAAATAATAACAGGTAATTCAGAAGAGTTTCCTAAGAAAGCATACCTGAGATGGCTCGGAAGTAGCTTCAACTCCAGCTGTGGTGGTTCTTCAATTGAGGGCTTGATTCGCTCCTTCTTCGGGAGTTCCAGAATTTCAACTGATGGTGTCAATTTGAACAGAATGGTTTGTCAAGATAGTTGATACATTCCAAGATTTCAGCATCTAGCTCGCTGTCAGTCATGTTGGTGATGCAAGCTTCAAGTTTGTCTGTAGGAGGTGGCTCAGTATCCTGGATGATACTATCAACAACATCAATTCTGAAACATTCCTCCTTTTTTTCTTCACTCGGGAATTTCATGGCTTTGAAAACATTAAAGGTAACTTCTTGGTCCTGAAATTTCATGGTTAGTTCTCCTTTTTATACATCAATAACAGTTCGATCTGTAGCCAATAATGGTCTTCCAAGGATGATAGGTACATCTTTGTCTTCTTCTATGTCAAGGATAATGAAATCTGCTCGGAGAATAAGTTTGTCAACTTTAACCAGCACATCTTCAACTACACCTCTCGGAAATACGAGCGTTCGATCAACAAGTTGCAGAGAGAATGAGGTAGGAATTGCTTCTCCAATTTGCAGTTTCTTGTAAATAGAAAAAAGCATCAAATTAACACTTGCACCTAAATCACATAAAACCTTACCGATGTACTATTCTCTAATGGTGCATGGGACAGTAAAACTGCCAGGATCTTTCAACTTCGGGGGAAGTTTCCTCTGAATGATGGCGATATATTCTTCAATCATTGCTACTGTCTCGTAATCTCCCAATCTCTGTTTTCATGAAAGAATATATTTCATGAATTTGACATAGCTGGGCATTTCTTCCAACGCTTTTGTAAATGGGATGTTGATATGTAGCTTTTTGAACACCTCCAGGAAACGAGAAAACTGCTTATCCAGTTTATTTTTCTGAAGACGCTGTGGAAAAGGTGGAGGTAGAGTGATTTGATCTTTTTCCTTTGCTTCTTTTTCCTCCATCTGTTGCTCTGTTTCTTTTGGAATTTCTTCAATGGATGCCTTGATTCCAACATCTTTGTTGATTTCAGTACCGCTTTTCAAAGTAATGGCTTGACATTGCTTATTCCCTCGGTTCCTTGGATTTGGTTCTGTGTTGTTGGGAAGATTTCCTGGCGGTCTGTAACTCCGAGCATTGGCCAGTTATCCAATTTGATTATCTAGTGCTTTAATGGAAGCATATTGACTTTGAAACATAGCATCATATTTTTTTAGCTGAGTCAGCACTTCCGCTATTCCTGGTTCTTTTTCATGTTCCTGGTCTTTGTTCTGCTGTTGGAATCCAGGTGGTGGATTGTTCTTCTGCCCTGAATTGTTGACCGGCGTAAACACACACGTATAACGCAAGCGCACGTATCGTTCAAGTAGTATAAAAATATCGATCCCACGAGGACTTAATTCCTACTGTTGTTATTAATTATTGAATCTATTTAATTACAAATATCTAATTAAAAGAGAGAATGGAATTGATTGCTTGATTGATTTGGTTGATTGAAGATTTGCTAAATAAATAAATAAAAAGATAAAAGAAAATACTAAGGAAAATAACAGACACAAAAATCTAAGGTTGTGATTTCCTTTAATATCATTTAAAAGATGAAGTGATTATTTTATGTTTGTGTAATAAATTTATTTACTAACCTGGAACACTGAATTATGTAAAAGCCTCTTCCGATGGTCAATTACAAATACCCAGTATAACCCAATTGAACCATATTCCTATGTCAACCACATTACCTGAATTCATTAAGTCTAAGTTCCAATTATGGCTACCCCCGCCCGACAGGTATATTCCTATCCTGTAAGGAAATCTATTAAAGGGTTATCTATCCTCAAGGAAGATCGTGGGCTATTAAGTCTAGGGCTGAAACCTAAAATCCCTATGTCTAGTTCATTTTAGATTTACCATATCAATCCTATTGGTGATCAGACAACAAGAAGCATTAAGCTTAAGACCTAATAAGTAAACCTATGAATTACCCAAACTATAAAATAATCCCTTATAAACTAGTGATATTAAAAGTTATCACAACCCCTAGTTAACTAACACATAACTAGGACTAATAAACACATAAAAATAAAAGACATAAAATAAAAATACTGAAAAGTAAAATAAAATAAAATGTTAAGGTAAAAGGAATTAATCCTACTACTACTTATTTAGATATCTCCCATTAAAATAATATAAAAACTTGTGATTAATATCAACCAGCCATAAAGGCGGAACCAAAATAACCAGCCATAAAGGCGGAACCAAAATAACCAGCCATAAAGGCGGAATATATGTTTTATTATTCACCGACCAATCTGGCGGTATCCTGATTAAGTCCAATTTAAATAGTAAATATATTATTTTAAGGGAGATTAATCTAAATAGTAATAGTAAAAGAAATTACCTTTCACCCGAACATAAAGAAATTACCGCATCACGGTAAATAGTAAAAACTGTAAAAAGTAAATAGTAAATAGTAAAAACTGTAAAAGAAAGCAAAGTCAACTTTTCTCAGATTCTGATTTTGTGGACCCGGCGCATTTTAGCAACTTCGGCGCATGATGGGCGTCGCGGCGCGCAAGGCTCCAGCGTCGCGACGCGGAGAAGACTGAAATATTCCAGTTGATGCAGTTTTGTCCGGTTTTGTCCCAAATTGCTTCCAGTGCTGTCCAAACTTTATTTATCTGCAAAATAACAACAAAACACATCAAAACGTTCATAAAACTCGAGAAACAATACAAAACATTAGGTCAAATGAGTGGGAAATAGTGGTATAAATACCACTCATCACACCCCCAAACCTAACATTTTGCTAGTCCTCGAGCAAAACAGAAAATAAAATAACATGAAAATAAACTTTAACTAAGCCACTTTCGTAGAGATCACGGTTGCATTTAGCGTATGCAACAAGCCGTTAAACCCCTAGGTGTCCCTAGTGGACGAGTTGTAGTCTCGTGAGGGTTTACAGCAATGATACCCACAAACATTTTACAAAAGTAAAAAGTTAGTTAAAACTAATGCACACAAAAGCAAAAAGACAAGCGAAAAGAGAATAATAGAAAGTTAATGACTAATCAGGTGAAAATTCTACTCCAAGTTACTAGTTGTTTTGTTTCTTTCTAAATTACCGAATAAGTAAATTCTCCGATTATTTTACCATTCTTCATATACACAGCTAACAAAATATTAATCAATTCATTTTTGCCCACAACAGTCATAAGTGCAGTTGATAAGAGAGTAATATTTTTGTCCTAAAGTTTTATCAGATTTCACACCTTTTTTGTAGCAATGGAATAATTTTTTGATTTTTCTGATTTTTTCTTTGATTTTTTCTCTATTTTTTATTTATATACAATACCTTCCGTCTATGTAGCGAGCTTTGGGTTGGTGGCTCCCAAACCAGTTGGCTTTAGGGCACCAGGTGTTAAGACACCCCTACGAACTTAATTACTCAGACTTTAGATATTTTTTGCAGCATCTTCGATCCATGTAGCGAGCTTTGGGCCAATGACTCCCAAACCAGTTGGTTTTAGGGCACTAGGTATTAAAATACCCTTACAGACTTAATAACTCGGATCTCGGACGTTTTTTTTTTTTTTTTTTTTTTTTTTTTTTTTTTTTTACTCCATCACTATTTAGAGATGCTTCCTCCAATTAAACTATAGCACGGAATATTACAAACTTTTCAATTTTAGCTCATGACTGTATGTTCCATGTAAGTTCATAATACCTGTCAACTGAACATATGAAGATTCATTTTAATCAGATTTCTGGAGAATTCACAAATTAAATAATTTAAAAGGAAATAAACAAAAATTAACTTGTTTTGAAATATATGGGTTGAGATACGTATCAGGAGTGAAAACTCCTTACTCAGCTACCTCTCACCAATTTCACATTTTTAGTCAAAATAAAAACATAAAAATGCAAAATCTTTTTGTAATTTTTGAAAATTTTTCAATTTTTTTGTATTTTTCGAAAAATTTTAGACTAAAAATAAAAACAACATTCAAACTAAAAACAAGGTACTAATCAACTAAATCCCTCCCCCAAACCTAAATGAGACATTGTCCCCAATGTCTTAAAAAAGTAAAAGGAGAGATAGAAGGTTGTACCTGGTTAGCTGAAATCTACAGGAAATTAAAGGTTAAGATCCAGATTAATTCGACGCCTCTTACCACGATCGTCCTCAGACCAATTTATCTTTGATAGGATAGGGTCAACTTGTGGTTCATAGGCTATAAGTTGGTCTATCAGATCCGGAGCAAGTCTGGCAGTGAAGAGGAGTTCTTTCATCGGTTTTGACACGAACCCATTTCTTCGAGCATCATCAAGAAATACACAAAGAAAATCATAAAATCCATCAACATTGAGTAGTCCAATTGGTTTCTGGTGTATGTTCAGGTTCGCCCAAGATAGAACTATAAAAATTTCCTCCAATGTACCCAATCCACCTGGCAAAGCAATAAAAGCATCAGCACGGTTAATCATTTCTACCAAACGTTCAGACATACCTGATACAATCAGTTCCTCTCCGTTTGATGATCCAATAAGATTTGCATCTGCCAAGGGTTTTGGGACGATTCCCAAAACGTGACTGCCTCCTTCCTGTACAGCTTTTGAAACGATCCCCATAAGTCCGAGATTTCCTCCGCCATATATTAAATGCATATTCCTTGCGGCTAAGACTCGACCCAATTCCTGTGCTGCTTCTATGTATTGTGGTTTAGTATCAACAGTACTACCGCAAAACACACAAATGTTTTCAACTCGTCTTCTTGAAGTGGCTTCCATTTTTCTATGTATTTCTTTTTCAAATTAGGATGCCTTCAAAAGTGCAATGACGGGCTGAATTTATAGTACCTGAAAAAGGGTGAGTAATAATAGCAGAAGTATCTTCCAGAGGACGTTTGTTAGCTAAACAACAAAAGAAATCGTGAAAGGTCAAAAAGTCTGGATCCTGTCTACGAAAATAAAGATAATTACAACAGAAAAGCGAATCAAAGCAATAATTAAGGTAACGGAATTGTGTACGCAATACGCCACTCGCTTAGTATAAATTCATTAGAATGAGTCTCAAGATTTCATTCTTTATTCAGCCATTGCTAATGAATTTTTTTTTTTTTTTTTCATCTTTGATTTCCAAACACAATTCCTTCTGTCTTAAAATGCTTCGTTTGTGCCTTTCCCTACAAAAATAACACACAAAATTAAAAAGTTCACAAAATATAAAAAATAAATTACAACAAATTGCATGGGTTGCCTCCCTGCTAGCGCTGAATTTTTCGTCTTCAGCCAGACGTGACTGAAATCTATTTGTCAAGGAGGTTTCAATGTCGTTTTGGATGTCCGTTTAAAGACAATCCCGTGAGCGTTGCTTTTGAAGGGTCTCTTCCAACGGTAAAGTGGCAAAAAGAATTTTGTCTCATTCAGTGCTCGTGCCACCTTTTTACTCATTTTTGCTCCAGTGGTTCCTGAAAAGAAAGAAAGAAAATCAAGAGGTCTCGTATGGTGCTTGACTTGGAATGGAAATTCCATTCTGTCAAGCTTCTGGATGATATCTTTGATTTGCACTCCCCAACACAGCGATGTTTTTCCTGAATACTCTGGATCTTTATTTTGGTCTGACTGTTGCTCCTCCATTTGCTCTTCTTTTTGCTCCACCTTTTCTTCACAGATGTATTTTAAAATTTCTGTATTTAGTTCTTCATCTGTCATCTGTGAAATACATGTTTCAAAATTGTCAACCTGAGGATGAAAAGAAATGTCAGATTTTAGGTCTTCATCCTCTGATCTGGGTGAAATGATTGTCTCAGGTAGATCTTCTTCAAACATTTTTGCAAAGCACTCTCCAAGATCTTCATTTTGAGGCTTGAAAGTTTGATCCTCCGTTGTTGGTGCAGTTGGTATAAATGGATCAGCTTCCTCCTCGTCAGAGTCGGAATAATAAAAATCAAATCGAGACTTTGCTGGTTCGGGTTCCTGAACTGATACCTCTGGTTGTTGATACTGCTCAGCCTCCTCCTCTGTTGAAATGTCATTGTGAAATGATTGGTAATTGAAGGCTTCATCAGTGTCATCTGGAACTGATTCTTGAGGTATGTAGTTCTGGTTTTCTGTAATTTGTCTGATTTGATCTGTCATTCTCTGTATGGATTCTGTGTTACTCTGAACTTGTGTATCAAATTGAGCTGTCTGTTCCTTGAACATGTGAATCAATCGATCTTCCTCTGATGGTTCTGGTTGTTGATAAGGATCAAAGGTAGATGGTGGATAAGATGGAAAATGTGGCTCTGTGAAATGTGATGGCTCTTCATTGCATGATTGCCTCCAGAAATTCTCCCACTCTGATCGATATATACATTGATCGCTCGGGTGGTTACTGTCACAAATCACACATCTCCCCATTTCGTTCTGATGAACAAATGTAGCATTGCTTGGTTCTGGCATCCAGTGATAATCATTGGGCTGTTCAACAGGCCACAGAAAACTGGACTGTTGCTCCCAGATTTGGGGTGTATCTTCTTGTAAAGCACGTAATATTTCAATCTCCCAGTAATGTTCCATTTTTAAGTCACCTGAAATCAAAAGAAAGTAATAAAAATTACAGATAAAAATAAAGAAAATTAGATACAAGTAAATTAGATAGCTTCAAAATTAACAACTCAAGAAATATAAGTCCCCGGCAACGGCGCCAAAAACTTGACCGGCGTAAACACACACGTATAACGCAAGCGCACGTATCGTTCAAGTAGTATAAAAATATCGATCCCACGAGGACTTAATTCCTACTGTTGTTATTAATTATTGAATCTATTTAATTACAAATATCTAATTAAAAGAGAGAATGGAATTGATTGCTTGATTGATTTGGTTGATTGAAGATTTGCTAAATAAATAAATAAAAAGATAAAAGAAAATACTAAGGAAAATAACAGACACAAAAATCTAAGGTTGTGATTTCCTTTAATATCATTTAAAAGATGAAGTGATTATTTTATGTTTGTGTAATAAATTATTTACTAACCTGGAACACTGAATTATGTAAAAGCCTCTTCCGATGGTCAATTACAAATACCCAGTATAACCCAATTGAACCATATTCCTATGTCAACCACATTACCTGAATTCATTAAGTCTAAGTTCCAATTATGGCTACCCCCGCCCGACAGGTATATTCCTATCCTGTAAGGAAATCTATTAAAGGGTTATCTATCCTCAAGGAAGATCGTGGGCTATTAAGTCTAGGGCTGAAACCTAAAATCCCTATGTCTAGTTCATTTTAGATTTACCATATCAATCCTATTGGTGATCAGACAACAAGAAGCATTAAGCTTAAGACCTAATAAGTAAACCTATGAATTACCCAAACTATAAAATAATCCCTTATAAACTAGTGATATTAAAAGTTATCACAACCCCTAGTTAACTAACACATAACTAGGACTAATAAACACATAAAAATAAAAGACATAAAATAAAAATACTGAAAAGTAAAATAAAATAAAATGTTAAGGTAAAAGGAATTAATCCTACTACTACTTATTTAGATATCTCCCATTAAAATAATATAAAAACTTGTGATTAATATCAACCAGCCATAAAGGCGGAACCAAAATAACCAGCCATAAAGGCGGAACCAAAATAACCAGCCATAAAGGCGGAATATATGTTTTATTATTCACCGACCAATCTGGCGGTATCCTGATTAAGTCCAATTTAAATAGTAAATATATTATTTTAAGGGAGATTAATCTAAATAGTAATAGTAAAAGAAATTACCTTTCACCCGAACATAAAGAAATTACCGCATCACGGTAAATAGTAAAAACTGTAAAAAGTAAATAGTAATAGTAAAAACTGTAAAAGAAAGTAAAAAGTAAAAATTAAATTACTATTATTACAAAAAGTAATTAAAAATTATTTACAAAAGTAAAGAAATAAAAACTTAAAGACTTTTAGAGAGAGAAACTCTCTCTTTAGGAAGATTTGAAGAGAGAGGACTGGACACTGAATTCTGAAATCTCGAGCTCAATTTATAGGCGTTGATAGGGTCTGGGCGTCGCGACGCTAAAGGGTTCCGCGTCGCGACGCCAGCTACAGTGACACGTGTCACGCGCTGGTTGGTTGACTCAGATTTGATCCGTTGACTTTGCACTGTTCATGACGTCATTGCTTACGTCATGCTGACGTGTCTACTGTTCATGACGTCATTGCTTACGTCATCGTGATGATGTGGCGACACGTGGCATGACACGTGGGGCGGCGGCCGTCGGACGAATGAGAGCTTGACACGTGGCGCGCTGTGGTTGGCTGATGATGACGTGGCTCGTTGACTCGGTTGACTTGCTGACGTGGCTGCTGATGTGGACGCTGATGTGGCGACACGTGGCATGACACGTAATGGCGGTGGCCGGCCAAGCAATGAGATCTTGACACGTGTCACGGCGCATGTTAGCATCTCCGTTGTGATGGTGACACGTGGCAGGCGCACGTTAGCAAAGTCAACTTTTCTCAGATTCTGATTTTGTGGACCCGGCGCATTTTAGCAACTTCGGCGCATGATGGGCGTCGCGGCGCGCAAGGCTCCAGCGTCGCGACGCGGAGAAGACTGAAATATTCCAGTTGATGCAGTTTTGTCCGGTTTTGTCCCAAATTGCTTCCAGTGCTGTCCAAACTTTATTTATCTGCAAAATAACAACAAAACACATCAAAACGTTCATAAAACTCGAGAAACAATACAAAACATTAGGTCAAATGAGTGGGAAATAGTGGTATAAATACCACTCATCAATTGTTGCTCCATGAAAAATTGGGATGATTCATCCACCCTGGGTTGTAGGTGTTGGAATATAGATTATTCCCCTGTCTGTTGAAATTGTTGACATAATTCACCATCTCTTCTTGTTGGTTTGGCTCTGGTGCTCCTCCAGAAGGTGAACTTGTGGATCCGACAATGTTTACAACTTGCGCGCTGAGTGTTTCCAGGCATTTGCACATCTGATCCAGCTTGGTATTCACTGCTGTGTTGGCTCCAACTTCATAAATTCCTGCAATTCGTTGAATCATGCTCCTTTCTGTTGGCCACAAGGAATTGTTGTTAGCCATTTCTTCAATTAGGTCCCAGGCTTGATCTTCTCCTTTTGCCATTAGCGCTCCTCCAGCATCTGATGGTTCTTTCAATTCCTAGGTCAATCGGTCGGAGTTCAAAGTTTATGGTTCGTCTCATGTAGTTTCTGAGAACCTGAAACACAAGAAAATATAAATAATAAGCAAAAAGAAAATTAGATACAAGTAAAGGTATCTAACCTCAAAATTAATAGTGAAAGATAAATAAATCCCCGGCAATGGCGCCAAAAACTTGACTGGCGTAATCACACAAGTATAACGCAAACGCACGTATCGTTCAAGTAGTATAAAAAGTATCGATCCCACGAGGACTTAATACCTACTCTATTAATTTTATGAGACCAAATGATTACTAGTATCTATTGGATTGATTGTTTGATTGGAATAGTGACTTTAAAATTAAAACAAGTAAATAAAAAGACGCGAAAGTAGATTGAGGAAAATTCAAAATTATAAAACTATCCAGGGTTGTGATTTCTTCCAATATCTTTTTAAAGATGAAGTGGTTATTTCAAGTTTGTGTAATATATTGGTTTACTAACCTGGAACACGAAATTCTGCAAAAACCTTTGTCGATGGTCGGATGCAGATACCCAGTGTAACCCAATTAATCATATGTCTATGTCAACCAAGTTACCTGAATTCATTAAGATTAAGTTCCAATTATGGCTACCCCCGTCTGATAGGTATATGTCTATCCTGTAAGGAAATCTATTAAAGAGTTATCTATCCTCAATGAAGATCGTGAGCTATTAAGTCTAAGGCTGAAACCTAAAATTTATTCGTCAAGTTTATTTTAAGTTTACCCGATCAATCTTATTAGTGGCCAGTTAACAAGAAGTATTAAGCTTAAGACTTAATAAGTAAACCCTTATATTACCCAAACTATAAAATAACCCATTATAAACCGGTGATATTGGATTTCATCACAACCCCAGATAACGGGCTAAACTACGACACATTTTTACAACTACTAAAAGCTTAAAAATAAAAGACATAAAGTAAAGTGCTGAAAAGTAAATGCTGGAAATTAAAAAGGTAAAAGTACAATGAAAGAAAATACTAGGGTTAAAGGATCCACTTTTATTACTACTATTTTAGATATCTCCCTTAATATAATATATTAACTTGTGTGATATTACCAACCAGCCATATATGCGGTAACCTGATTAAGTCAAATTAATAATTAATTACCAACCGACCAACCAGGTGGTATCCTTGCTTAGTCAGGTTAAAACCAATTTATAATTAATTACCAACCGGCCAATATAGTGGTATCCTCATTAAGTCAAGTTTTAAATAGTTATTATATTATAATAAGAGAGATTAATCTAAATAGCAATAATAAAAGTTTTACCTTTCACCCTAGCAGAGGGAAGTTACCTCCCCATTACTGAATAGTAAGAATTGAAAAAGTAAAGAAAGTAAATTACTATTACAAAAAGTAAATAAAATTAATTACAGAACTGAAATTAAATAAACTAGATACAAACTCCTTATAATTCTCAAGGAATTAGAGAGAGGAAAGTACATCTGAAACTGAAATTTCGAGCTGAATTTATAGGCGTCAGTAGGTGTCTTGTGTCGCGACGCTCTGGCGTCGTGACACGTGTAGATCATCGACACGTGGTGGATTGGCTTCGCAAGATCGTGACACATGTCATGGTTTCAATCTGTATGCAGTGACTGTTGGTGTTTCTAGGTTAATCCCAAGATCATGTTAAACATAGAAATAGAATGAAGACGCAAAGAAGAGTGGTGGAAACACACTTACATTGAACGAATTTGGATGTGATGATCAACAAAAACTTTTCCCTTGCAAGATGCTCTCAGCCAAGGTTGATTTTGTTGATGATGTTGAACAAACTCCAAGCTTTAAATGGATCCCAAGCTGTAAGATTGGTTTCCCTAACACCTTGTATTGATTCTTTGTTTGTGCTAGCAAAAGATGAAAGAAAAACAATCTTCCTTTCTTTTTTGGAGAGTCACGGCAATGGCTAAGATTTTGGGAGAGAGAGAGTTTCTTTTTTAATTTTTGTGTTATTGTTTTCTAAAAACCATTACATAAAATTCCTTTACCAAAAGTTTGTATATCCTTTCCAAAAGTCAACAAAGTTTTGGCTCCAAAATTTCAATAAATGCTCTCACTAACTTATGTCATGAATAGTGACTGCATGTTACTCACCAAAAAGGTGACCAGACATCCATCACTAAAGTGACAAGTGATGTGACTCGCGATGTGACTTGTGGCCGCACTTGATTCGAAATCGAAGTGGCCTCGCAAACACATTACGGGCTCGGTTTCGCTAATTCTGAATTAACGAACTTCCGTCGCGACGTAATTAAATCAAATTTAATTAAATAATTATGCCTAGTGACCGGTGTTTACACACGAGTATAACGCAAGCGCACGTATCGTTCAAGTAGTATAAAAATTATCGATCCCACGAGGACTTAATATCCAAGCTATTAATTTTATGAGGTCAAATGTTTACAAGTATCTAATAGATTGATTGTTTGATTGGGTGGTGACTTTAAAACTTAAAACAAGTAAATAAAATTTCTTGAAAGTAGGTTTAAGAAATTCAATATTAAAAACTATCTAGGGTTGTGAATCTTTCCAATATTATTTAAGATGAAGTGGTTATCTTATAGTTGGGTAAAATATTGATTTATTAACCTGAACACTAATTATGTAAAAGCCCTCTTCCGATGGTCAACTACAAATATCCAGTATAACCCAATTGAACCATATGTCTATGTCAACCAAATTACCTGGATTCATTAAGATTAAGTTCCAATTATGGATACCCCCGCCCGACAGGTTATTCCTATCCTGTAATGAAATCTATTAAAGGGTTATCTATCCTCAAGGAAGATCGTGGGCTATTGAGTCTAAGGTCTTAAACTTAAAATCCCTATGTCTAGTTCATTTTAAGTTTACCAGTTCAATTTTATTAATGGTCAGTTAATGAAAAATCATTAAGATTAAGACTCAATAAATAAATCTTTATATTACCCAAAATATAATTTAGCCCCTTATAAACCGTGATATTGGAATTCATCACAACCCCAGATATCTAACTTAGTTACGACACATAACTAGGGCTAATAAAAACTTAAAAGTAAAGACATAAAGTAAAAATGCTGAAAAGTAATTGCAGTAAAGTAAATACTGAAAAGTAAATTAAAATAAAATGCTAAGGTAAAAGGAATTACTTTTACTACTACTAATTTAGATATCTCCCTTAATATAATATATTAACTTGTGATAACATTACCAACCATCCATATAGGCGGTAACCTGATTAAGTCAAATTAAGTCCAACCAGCCATTAAGGCGTTAAAAAGATTTGTCCATGAACCTGCCATATAGGCGGTAAGAAAGTTTAATTACCAACCGACCAATCTGGCGGTAATCCTTGATTAGTCAGGTTTAAACCATATTAAAATGAATTACCAACCGACCAATCTGGCGGTATCCTTTTTAAGTCAATATTTTAAATAGTGAAATAGTATATTTAAGGGAGATTAATCTAAATAGAAATAGTAAATGAATACCTTCACCCTAGTTGGGGAAGTTACCTCCTCATGGTGAATAGTAAAAACTGTAAAAAGTAAGAAAGTAAATTACTATTATTACAAAAGTAATTAAAATTTAATTACAAAAACTAAAATTAAAAGAAACTATAGAGAGAAACTCCTATTTACATCAAAGAAGTGAGAGAGAATGGCACATCTGAAACAGGAATTTCGCGCTCTATTTATAGGCATCAGCAAGGGTCGCGCGTCGCGACGTCTAGCTCGCGTCGCGACGCCCGTTTTGGTCGACGTGGTAGCTTCTAGTTCGTCGAGTGAGATTCTGGATAAGGGGATAAAGTGACACGTGGCAAGGTTGTTGGAGACTCAATTATTGTGACACGTGGAGGCTTCTGATTGGTCGGCTAGATTCTTATCCGCCACGTGTCAGATAGGGATAAGAGAACCAATAATTGATGCTGATGTGGTGCTGACATGGCGGTGACATGGCGACACATGGCGATGGTGACTGTCGGCACCGTAGAATTGCGACATGTGGCACTTCCTGATTGGCTGATGATGACGTGGCGGTGAGGTGGCATGTTGACTCGGTCAACTGATGATGTGGACGATGATGTGGCTGACAGGTGGAGTGACACGTGGCGGCATGTGGCGATGGTGACTGTCGGCACCGTAGGATGATGACACGTGGCACGTCGCATGTTAGCAGATCGGCTGTGATGGTGACACGTGGCACATCGCACATTAGCAAACTCAAAGTTTCTCAGATTCTAAACCGTTGACCCGGCGCACGTTAGCAGCTCTGTTGCATTTTACGCGTCGCGACTCCAAGGGCTTGCGCGTCGCGACGCGCCTAAATTACTAAAATGTCATTTTTGTCAATTTTCAATGTTTTGCTCCAAATCACCTCTAGAATGTCCTGAAACTTTATTTATCTACAAAATAACACAAAACACATCAAAATATTCACAAAACTCAAGAAACTATACCAAATATTAGGTTAAATGAGTGGGAAATAGTGATAGATTTACCACTCATCACCTAACAAAATTACTATTCACGTCGCTTGCGAATTAATTCTAAATCAACTCGTTAGCTCGAATTAAAATCCAATTTTAATTCCGCGTCGAAATCCAATTTCGTATAATATATCGAATATATTATTTTATCGATTAATTCTAAATTAATCGTTCTCTCTCTTCAAATAGTACTTTATACCAGATAAAGTCTCTCCGCTATTAATCCCAGATTAATAAAGTTCGAATCATACGTCATCGATGAATCTTCAGGAAGCGACCCAAGAGATCCCTAGATATGTTGGCAGTAAATCCGATCGTCGGACTATCCGAACACGTACGTACCTCGTACTACGGTCTTACCGATTTACGAGACAATGTTGGCATCTAGCAAAGCGTCATGCCTACCCAATTCTCCAGAAATATTCTTAATGGAATATATAATCTATGTCAGGCATAGTATACGTAGTATTGCGTATCTCGATCCAGTATCGGATGTCATATGCAAGGCCTGGGGCTGGAATAGTGTCTGCCCCGTACGAATCATATATCAGATCACTAGCAACTAGTCTCTTTCTTATCGGATAATCATGACCTAGTCATATTATCCTGATGGTTGCAACCTTACAGAGAACCAGTTCTGTATCCCTACGTGACCATCATCTCCATATGACTGAAGTGATACTTCCGTCTTGACATCACACCCAATACACTACGATTCTCAATAAACCCAGAAGAGGCGTACACAGAACCTGTTAAAGTCCTGGACGACCAAAACCAAAGCGTATTGATTGTCGCAAGTACTAGCGATGCAAGTCTCAAGTTAAAACCAAATACACCTACCCTGATGCGGACTCCCATAGACACAGAGTCATACTACCAATGGGATTCCGAGGGGTCTATCCAGAGCGAAGCTATTTTCCGTACCATCTGTAAAACACAACCTCCTACCACACTTGCATAAGTATCCAATACTTAAATATATGAGAACTATGATGTTACGCTTCCATAACACGCACAAGTGTGATACTAGTCTATTCCGTATTATCGATGTCCAGTCTCGATAATACTACGACTAGAGATATTTAATGATTAAACCGTCGTGGATTGATATTGTCTCATATCATCTCAATCCGGAACTAATCATAAGGACTTTCATCATTCACACATTTAAGTAATCTAATTACGAAATGATAAAAGGCAATTTCCTTTGCTACATAATTAATTTGTACAAAAATACAATGTCTTTTACAAATAGTGACGCTATGGGTCATAATTGTCCAACAATCTCCCACTTGGCCTATAGCCAGTCACTCAAGCATCTAACACCTGAACTATGTACATGTCGCTCAAACTTTTGCTGAGGAATGGCTTTCATCAGCGGATCTGCAATGTTGTCATCTGATGCGACCTTCTCGATCTTCACATCGCCACGATGTATGATCTCACGAATCAGATGGAAACGTCGAAGAACATGCTTGGATCGTTGATGAGACCGCGGTTCCTTAGCCTACGCTATAGCCCTGTTATTTTCATAATACAATGGAACGGGCTCAGCTGCTAACGGAACTACTCCTAATCCAATTAGGAATTTTCGGATCCAAACTGCCTCCTTTGCTGCTTCAGCTGCAGCAATATACTCCGCTTCTGTTGTTGAATCGGAAAAAGTCTCTTGCTTGGAATATTTCCAGCTCACTGCTCCGTTATTCAAATAAAACACATACCCAGATTGCGACTTACAGTCGTCTTTATCGGTTTGGAAACTTGCATCGGTATACCCAGTTACTTCAAGTTCTCCATCTCCATAGATTAAGAAAGCATCCTTAGTTCGTCTAAGATACTTAAGGATATTCTTAACCGCTATCCAGTGACCTTCACCTGGATCGGCCTGATAGCGACTACACATGCTCAAAGCATAGGAGACATCAGGTCGTGTACATATCATGGCATACATGATCGATCCGACTGCCGAGGCGAACGGTATCCGACTCATGTTGTCTCTCTCATCTTGATTTTTAGGACACATGTCCTTAGATAGAGTGACGCCATGTGACACTGGCAACAGCCCCCTCTTGGACTGATCCATGTTGAATCTCTTCAACACTTTGTCAATGTACGTGCTCTGGGAGAGTCCAAGCAGCTTTCTAGATCTATCCCAGTAGATCTTTATTCCTAGAATAAAGGCTGCTTCTCCCAGATCTTTCATGGAGAATTTTAATGAAAGCCAAGCTTTCACCGATGTTAACATGGGAATGTCATTGCCCATAAGCAATACATCGTCAACATAAAGGACAATGAAAGTTAGTGTGCTCCTACTAACCTTCTTGTATACACAAGGATCATCTTCGTTTAGAACGAAATCATATTCTTTTATGATCTCATTAAAACGTTGGTTTTAAGAACCCGACGCTTGCTTCAGTCCATAAATGGACCGATTTAACTTGCAAACCTTGTTTGCATGTTTAGGCACGACAAAACCGTCAGGCTGTTGCATATAAACATCCTCCAACAGGTTTTTGTTAAGGAAAGCGGTTTTGACGTCCATCTTCCATATCTCGTAATCGAAATATGCAGCAATAACAAGCATTATCCGAATGGATTTAATCATGGCAACGGGTGAGAAAATTTCATCGTAATCGATATCATGTCGTTGATGATACCCCTTCGCTACAAGCCTAGCTTTGTACGTTTGTACGTTGCCATCCATGTCCGTCTTCTTCTTAAAGATCCATTTACAACCAATAGGCTTTACGCCTTCTGGTGCATCAACCAGTGTCCAAACTTGGTTGGTATACATGGAATCCATTTCGGAATTCATGGCATCTTGCCATAAACCGGAGTCGATACCTTGTATCGCTTCCTCATACGTAGCCGGCTCGTCTTCCTCAATGAGATTGATATCTACATGAGGTGAGATCAGAAACCCGTACCTCTCAGGTTGTTTTCTGACTCTCTCCGACCTACGTGAGCCTTGTGTATTCGAAGATTGTGGTACAGCTTCATCCCTGATGAACTGTTCATGTTCCGTTGAGGATTCTATGCCAGGAATAGTATCACTCCGATTTTCATCGAGTTCTACTTTCCTCCCACTTATCACTGCATTTAGGAATTCCTTCTCAAGGAAAACCGCATGTAGAGCAACAAAACCTTTGTTCTCTCGTGGGTGATAGAAGTAATATCCTTTGGTTTCCCTAGGATATCCCAAAAAAAGGCATTTATCAGATTTGGGTTCTAGTTTGGTACCTTCCAAACGTTTGAAGTATGACCAGCAACCCCAAATCTTCAGAAATGAGAAACCCGGTTTTTTCCTGTCCATATCTCATACGGAGTCTGTTGAACAGACTTTGACGGAACCTTATTCAAAATAAGTATTGCACTATTTAATGCATATCCCCAGAAGGAAATAGGTAGCTCAGTGCGACTCATCATAGACCTTACCATGTCTAACAAGGTTCGGTTTCTCCGTTTGGACACACCGTTTAATTGCGGTGTTCCGGGAGGAGTCCACTGTGAAAGAATACCATATTCTTTCAAGTAGTCAAGAAACTCATTGCTCAAGTATTCGCCAACACGGTCCGACCGCAATGTCTTAATACTTTTACCGGTCTGTTTTTCAACTTCGTGTCGAAACTCTTTAAATTTCTCAAAAGTTTCCGACTTGTGTCTCATAAGATACACATAACCATAACGTGATGCATCATCCGTAAAGGTTAGGAAGTATTCATATCCACCTTTAGCCTGGCTAGACATGGGCCCACAAACGTCACTATGAACAAGGGCTAACAGTTCGGTGGCACGTACACCTTTACCGCTAAAAGGTGATTTAGGCATTTTGCCTAATAAGCAAGATTCGCAGACGTCATATGAATTTGGATCAAATTCGTCCAAGTACCCACTCTTCGAAAGTGTGGATATACGAGTTTTATTTATGTGTCCCAGACGACAATGCCACATATAAGTTTCATTTTTATGACTTACTTTAAGCCTTTTGTTTGTTACATTTTGAGATTGGTTTATATTCAAAATATAAAGACCATTATTTACAACAGCAGTGCAAATTTCTATATCATTTTTATACATAAAACACCCAGTGTTTCTAAATACAAAAGTGTACCCACATTGGGCTAACATAGATACAGAAATAATATTCCTAGTCAAATTAGGTACATAATAACAGTCTGTAAGTTCAAGTACATGCCCCGAGGGCAGTTCTAAAAAAAAGTGCCAACGGCCAAAACGGCGACTGGTGTCCCATTTCCAACATGGAGGTCAATCTCTCCTGAAGCCAGTCTCCTAATAATCCGCAGATCCTGCACATCAGTACAAATGTGAGTACCACAACCAGAATCAAAAATCCAATTTTTAAAACTAGAAGTAGTCATGTTTATTTCTATAACAAACATACCTGAGGCCGGTGCCTTGCCCGCCTTAATCTCCTTCTGGAGCGCCTTGTACTCGCGGCAGTCACGCTTCCAGTGACCCCGCTTCCCGCACTAGAGGCATACATCCTGAGACTTGTCCTTAGGCTTCCCAGAAGCCTTTGATGCTTTGCCTTTGCCCTTCTTCTTCTTCTTCTTCTTGATACCTCCAGTCGCTTTGGGCCCAGCCCTCGGAGTCTGAGATGTAGAAGCGAAGTGTGCCTCGCGCTTCTTGCCCTTAAGAAGTTCTTTTTTGCCTCTCGCAGCATGGACATCAGCTCTCCAAGAGTCTGCTCTTAGTTCATCATATTGTAGTTCATGATGAACCCACTCCAAGTGTCAGGGAGAGACTGTAAGATCAAATCTATAGAGGTCTCTATCTCAAAGACAATCCCCATTTGTCCAAGCTGCTCGATATCGGAAATCATCTGTGTCATATGATGTTCAACAGATGTACCCTCCGACATCCGAGCACAGAAGAGCTTCTTCTGTAACTCATATCTTTACGATCTAAGATTAGATCGGTGTAGATCATTCAACTTCGCCAACATGTTATAGGGATCTGATCCCTTGTTCTATCGACGAAATTACTGAGTCATAGCAGCAAGCATGATAGATTGAGCAGTTGCATTGTCATCGCTATGAGTCTTCCAAAGCTTTAGCTTGAGCAACTGATCAGATCTGGGCTTACGCCAAAGAGGTCTCTCTATAGTATATAGCAGCCTCTCGGATCCAAGGACTATCCTTAGATTCATTTCCCAATCGGAAAAGTTAGTGTCGTTGAAGACATTATCGCCAATGATGATGTCTCGGACACTGTTCTTTCCAGTCATTTTAATTGCGATAGTCTAACTATTCAATTAACAATGTAAGGGTACAGTCTAACTGTTACAAGAAAATAACACAATATTAGTCCAACTAATAAAATAATTTTGAAGAAATAATTTTGAAAGCGTGTAAAGCTAAGTATTTGAACGAAATTGCAAATTCAATACTAGCCTCCCACTATTTTTCGGCGAGCCTCTAACCCTCTGTGGAGTACTCAGGAAACCTAGTTTCCTAGTGGGCTAGGATCCCGTTAAATAACACACAACCTTGACTTTGGCCAACAAGCTGTATGATATTTAACTAGGTAGATCTCGAAGATCAATTGGATCTCATCCAATTCCTAGATCCGGTAGGTGGACCTCCAAGTCCGAAACATATATACAATATATATGCCAATATATCCAATATATTTTCCTAACATTTTCCTCTGAATCAACTAAGCCTTGGCTTTGACATAACAAGCTTAATGATTCCAGTTAAGCGGGACCCATTGACGTTGGAAAGCTTTGTAATCAATGTCGATGGACAAGAAGTGATCTTGACTTTGGCCAAAAAATCACAACTTAGACAAGACATAGATATGGAACAAAGCTTTCATGATTCAAACACATCCGCAATTGACAAAGGTCTTGACTTTGGCCAACAAACCAGTGCCAATTTTGGATCTTGAGTAAGAATCACTCAATGGAAGGAAAACGCTTAAAATGTTTTGAGGGTTTTTCGCGTAAATTGGCAACCAATTTATTATCTTTGTTAGGTCTCATCATACACCCTTAAACATGCATTCTAAAAGCATAATAAGGCGCGGAAAGTAAATTAATAACGATATGCGGATGGATATTTAACAACTTGTTCCTAGAACAAATCACTCAATTTCCTCTCCCCGGCTAGCACTATTCTACTTCTACCCAATTACATAATACAATAATAGAAACCTCATTAACATTGAGGGGAATTAGGTGATAAGAGAATACAAAGAATCAATAAAGAGAGAATGCTGGACACGCAGGTCCAATTTATAAATTCTAAATTTACAACAATTTCTAAAATTGCCCTTTCCCTTCTAATATCCATCCGATATACGCTATTCATTCATCACATCCATGTATTCATTCATAGCATGTTATTAAATCAATCTAATCAAATTAATTAATCTTTGAATATTAGTGATCATCCAATGTTCAAACAATGATTTGATTTGCGCGAGTCCAACTCGATTGTGAATAAGTACTCGAAGTATGAATTCTTGAATTATATCGAACTACTCGTTAAATCTAATTTAATTCATATTCAATACTAATTCATTTATTTAATTCCAAATTAAATAAATACACTTTTAATGCGCTTTAACGACTTAGATTCCAAATCTAATCTAAATGGGTCTCAAAGCCCAATTAACATCCAATGTTGTTTAATTAAAAGACCATAGGGCTTTCAATTGATTTCATAAGGCATGGGCTTTGGTCAATATTGGTCAAACCCAAATACCAAGCCCAAGTAAGGAATCACCCTTATTTGCCAAGAAACCAATTTTGGCCCATTAGGCCCAATTAAACATTTAAAGCCCATTTGTTATATTTGGACTTAATGGAATGGTTTAGGCCCAATATGGATCCAATCCATTTGGCCCAAACCTACTTGGCCCAACCAAGTCCATAAGGCCCAAATACAACAATTATAAGCCCAATTCAAAATCAAGCCCAATTAATTAAACTTTAATATTCCAAATTTTAAAATTCAATTAATTAAAGAGTTAAGCCATGATTAACCATTAAATTAAAATTTCCAAAATACTAATCTAACCAATTAATCATGCTTTTCATCATCAACACATGTCCAACATATTTGATTCAAAAAATCATCTCATTACATGCTACAACATTCACGACATTTTAGGGTTTATATGTTCGATTCCGATTTCAATCCGATTGAATTATAAATCAACATTTCCCAATTGTTTCAAGTCATCCAATGATCAAATGAACAAAAATACCATGACTTTAGGGCACTATAAGCATTCGGCCAAGCCTCATTTTTGGGGAAAATTTGATCCATTCCATTTTTCACAAAATTGATCACAAACAACTCCAAGTCATTCATTCACAAGCATGCTCAAATACGTAATTTAGTCAAAACATGCTCAAAAACAATTTACCCAAATTTTACCCTAAGTTTATTTCATGCTCAAAATGGCTCTGATACCATTGTTGGTGTTTCTAGGTTGATCCCAAGATCATATTAAGCATAGAAATAGAATGAATACGCAAAGAAGAGTGGCAGAAACACACTTACATTGAACGGCTTTGGATGTGATGATCAACAAAAACTTTTCCCTTGCAAGATGCTTTCGGCCAAGGTTGATTTTGTTGATGATGTTGAACAAGCTCCAAGCTTTAAATGGATCCCAAGCTCTAAGATTGGTTTCCCTAACACCTTGTATTGTTTCTTTGTTTGTGCTAGCAAAAGATGAAAGAAAAACAATCTTCCTTTCTTCTTTGGAGAGTCACGACAATGGCTAAGATTTTGGGAGAGAGAGTTTCTTTTTTAATTTTTGTGTTATTGTTTTCTAAAAACCATTACATAAAATTCCTTTACCAAAAGTTTGTATATCCTTTCCAAAAGTCAACAAAGTTTTGGCTCCAA
Source organism: Zanthoxylum bungeanum (assembly GCA_019454045.1). NCBI lineage: Eukaryota > Viridiplantae > Streptophyta > Magnoliopsida > Sapindales > Rutaceae > Zanthoxylum > Zanthoxylum bungeanum. The sequence goes on from SKCR01041007.1 coordinate 59,155, forward strand.
AATTTCAATAAATGCTTTCACCAACTTATGTCATGAATAGTGACTGCATGTCACTCACCAAAAAGGTGACTAGACATCCATCACTAAAGTGACAAGTGATGTGACTCGCGATGTGACTTGTGGCCGCACTTGATTCAAAATCGAAGTGGCCTTACAAACACATTCCGGGCTCGGTTTCGCTAATTCTGAATTAACGAACATCTGTCGCGATGTAATTAAATCAAATTTAATTAAATAATTATGCCAAGCAAAATTACTATTCACGTCGCTTGCGAATTAATTCTAAATCAACTCGTTAGCCCGAATTAAAATCAAATTTTAATTCCGCATCGAAATCCAATTTCGTATAATATATCGAATATATTATTTTATCGATTAATTCCAAATTAATCGTTCTCTCTCTTCAAATAGTACTTTATCCCATATAAAATCTCTCAGCTATTAATCCCAGATTAATAAAGTTCGAATCATACGTCTTCGGTGAATCTTCGGGAAGCGACCCAAGAGATCCCTGGATATGTTGGCAGTAAATCCGGTCGTCGGACTATCCGAACACGTACGTACCTCATACTCCGTTCTTACCGATTTACCAGACAATGTTGGCTTCGAGCAAAGCGCCATGCCTACCCAATTCTCCAGAAATATTCTTAATGGAATATATAATCTATGTCAGGCATAGTATACGTAGTATTGCGTATCTCGATCCAGTATCGGATGTCACATGCAAGGCCTGAGGCTGGAATAGTGTCTGCCACGTACGAAGCATATATCGGATCACTAGCAACTAGTCTCTTTATTATCGGATAATCATGACCTAGTCATATTATCCCTACGGTTGCAACCTTTCAGAGAACCAGTTATGTATCCCTGCATGACCATCATCTACATATGACTGAAGTGATACTTCCGTCTTGACATCACACCCAATATACTACGATTCTCAATAAACCCAAAAGAGGCGTACACAGAACCTGTTAAAGTCCTGGATGACCAAAACCAAAGCGTATTGATTGTCGCAAGTACTAGCGATGCAAGTCTCAGGTTAAGACCAAATACATCTACCCTGATGCGGACTCCCATAGACATAGAGTCATACTACCAATGGGATTCCGATGGGTCTATCCAGCGCGAAGCTGTTTTCCATACCATCGGTAAAACACAACCTCCTACCACACTTGCATAAGTGTCCAATACTTAAATGTATGAGAACTATGTTGTTACGCTTCCATAACACGCATAAGTGCGATACTAGTCTATTCCGCATTATCGAAGTCCAGTCTCGATAATACTACGACTAGAGATATTTAATGATTAAACCGTCGTGGATTGATACTGTCTCATATCATCTCAATCCGGAACTAATCATAAGGACTTTCATCATTCACACATTTAAGTAATCTAATTACGAAATGATAAAAGGCAATTTCCTTTGCTACATAATTAATTTGTACAAAAACACAATGTCTTTTACAAATAGTGACGCTATGGGTCATAATTGTCCAACAGTGACCTCGATCTATATGGTTCAGAGATTTTATCCGTGTTCGTCATAATTTACGGGTAGGTAGATTATGGACACGAAATTAGATTTCGTGAAGGATATGCCTGAACCTAGAGAGTCTCACAAATGAGATATACTCATTGGGAACTAGGGCAACTTTTATAAATAATATTGATTATTTATAAGTCGTTTAACGGTTAAATGAAAATACATGCGTTTGCAATCTTTCTGCCTTTTATTAAATGTCGAATTGTGATATTTGACATTTATTATTAATATATGTATTTTGATTATTTAATATAAATATAATACATATATTTGAGATATTTATATTTAATTATTTAATTATTCAAATGTTGAATAATTGAATTAATTAATTATTTAATATCTTATTTACTTAATTAAGTAAGATAAATGGCATGTTTTAATTGGATAAAGTGGCCAATTATGATTGGTTTCATTTGGCATGATTTACTTGGATATATTAATTTGATTAATGTTTTTACACCACAAAATTAATTAAATCAATTTCCAATTATTAAAACAAAATTGAAAAATTTGTGGCTTATATTTTTTTTCCTCAAATTCGGTAATTATAGGGAAATTATTTAAGCTTGTTTTCTTTTTTGTTTCTTCATTCTTGAACCCTAAAAATCAAATACCAAAAGAGAGAAAGAGAGCAAAGGAGAAAAGAAAGAAAAAGCTTTGAAAATCAAGCATTTTAAGTAAGTTTTTCTTACTTTTCCTTTAATGAAAAATATTTCTAGCATACTAAGCTTCAACATGTGTAGCCTAGTTTGTTCTCTACTCTTTTATGAATGTGATTTGATGATTTGGGGCTTGATTGAAAGATGGAAGCATGTGTGATTAATTAGAATGCTTAAAATGGTTTATAAAGCTTTATTTTGTCATTTTGATGGCTAGTTTCCATTCTAGAGTCTTTTAGCCACTCATGTTAGACCTAGAATTTTTCTTGAGCTATCTCATGATGGTGAGGCTTGATTGGTGTTGTAAGAATGGAATTAAAGACTTTAATTTGATTAATTTGGTGTTAATTTGTGAAATTATAAAAATTAGGGTTTTTAACCTTCACCAAATTTGGGGCTTTTCATATATGTAATGATATTTAGTGTACATATGAAGTATATTAAATTTGGGAATTCTTGGATTTGATCTTGGCATGTCTTGAACAAAAATGACCAAATTACAAATTCTTGAAAATTGAGAGACCGTTCGGCAATTAGGGAAAAATTGTTTTCTTGAGTTGACAAATTATATTTTCATGTATAAGACATGAATAAATCATTTTGAAATTAATTTGGAATCAATTAGAATTGTATTTGACAATTTTGGACTAAAATGATTAAAATACAAAGTTTTGGGGCAAAATGGTAAATTCTGAAAAATCTGATTTTTGGGTAAAAATTTCAGCTTTTAAGTATTGAGTAATTGAAATAAATTAGTTTATTTTAATTTCCTAAGAAAATAAGTGAAATCGGAAAATTTTGATTTTCCGCGATCCGCTGCGTTTACCCGAATTACCAACCGAAACCCCCAACAGTAGCCATAGGCTCATGATTTGTAGCAAGAACCTCAGACATCCCTACTAACAAGTAGCAGCGGGCCTTCTCATTAGTTGCGATCCAATTTTGGTAGGCATCGCGTACAGTTTGGCTAGTATTTCTGACCGGCTCGGGATGACATTCCTCCGTTATGACAAACTGTAGGTCTTTACAGACCATGATAGTGTTCATGTTACTTTTTCACTTGACATAATTTTCTCCTGTTAATTTATCGTTAAAGAGAATGGAAATAATTGGAGAAACCATGGTTGAAAAATAAAGTAAACATGCATTTAATATTCATTCATCGCATATTAAAATTATCAAATATTTTGGCATAAAATACCTAGGCTATCAATTTGTGAAGCTAATTGTTTACAAGTATCTAATAGATTGGTTATTTGATTGGATGATGATTTTAAACTAAAAACAAGTAAATAAAACAATGCAAATATAAATTAAAGGAAAATATAATATTATTAAACTATCTAGGGTTGTGAATCCTTTCAATAGCTTTTAAAGATGAAGTGGTTATCTCACGTTTGTGCAATATATTGGTTTATTAACCTAGAACACGAAAATATGCAAAAGCCTCTGTCGATGGTCAGATGCAAACACCAAAATAACCCAATTAATCATATGTCTATGTTAACCAAGTTACCTGAATTCATTAAGATTAAGTTCCAATTGGGGCTACTCCCGTCCGACAGGTATATGTCTATCTTGTAAGGAAATCTACCTAAAGGTAACCATGCCTCGATGTGAGATTGTGAACTATTGAGTCTAAGGCTGAAACCTAAAATTCCTTCGTCAAATTTATTTTAAATTTACCAGATCAATCTTATTAATGGCCAGTTAACAAGAATCATTAAGCTTAAGACTCAATAAATAAACCTTTATATTACCCAAATCATAAAATAACCCCTTATAAACCGGTGATGTTGGAATTCATCACAACCTCAGATATGGTATTTAGTTACAACATATATCTAGGATTAGCAAAGACATAAATAAAGTAAATGACATAAAGTAAAGCTTGGAAATTAAAAAGGTAAATAAAGCAATAAAGAAAATGCTGGGGGTTAGAGGATCCACTTTTATTACTTCTATTTTAGATATCTCCCTTATTATAATATATAAACTTTGCATGACATTACCGACCGACCATATAGACGGTATCATGATTAAATCAGATTTATGATTAATTCCAACCGACCATAAAGGCGGTATCCCATTAAGTCAGGTTTTAAATAGTTTATATATTAAAATTAAGGGAGATTAATCTAAATATTAATAATAAAATATTTACCATTCACCCCAGCAGAGTGGAGTTACCTCCTCATACTGAAAAGTAAAAATAAAGACTGAAAAGTAAAGTAAAAAAAGAACTATTGCGTAAAATAAAAAATTAAATACATAAAGTTGTAAATAAAAAATAAGATACAATCTTCTTATTATTCTTAAGGAAATCCCTAGAAGAATGTATGAATTTTACAAATGAAATGGCTTGGTATTTATAGGCAAAATTTTACCTTCACCAATTTCTCCACCAATTTCTCCACTAATTTCTCCACCAAACATGGCACAAAACATGGCACCAAATCCTCCACCACCAAGCATGTTTGGTGGAAGTTTGACCATTTTCATTTTTTATTTTATTTTATTTTATTTTTTGTTTTGAAAATGACATTAATAATTACACATAACACACTTACGGATTTTTTATCCATTTCGGTCATGAAAACTTCCGAATTCGAAATTATTATGAACGTCGCAGTTGTAGATCTTTGAGTCTTCTTTAATCTGGAACTTGAATCACCTCAATATGATATTGGAGTAGAACGTTAGAGCCAAATTACGAATATTGCGCAAAGCTAAAATTTCCGAAATTGTACTTCGTTAGAATGCCATTTCAAGTTTCCAATCTCCAAAATCAAAATGTCAAGTCCATTTTTTGCCCTTATTTGTTCTACATTTCGTCCTGATAGATTCCATTAAGTTCCAATTTTATTTTATCTACAAAATAAACTAAAACACATCAAAACATTCATAAAACTCGAGAAACTATACAAAATATTAAGTAAAATGGGCGTGTTTGAACATTATGGTATTGGCGTTCGTAATAATATATAATTCGTATGTTTGAACATTTGTATTATGTGAGTGTTTGAATGATAGCTTAGTGTGTTTTCATGGATATGCTTGTGTATGAAAGATTGTGCAATGAGTTTGTGTTCTGTGATATGTTCATCATCTATCCTATCAGAATCCAAACTTGATATTGACCCAAAATGAACACCATCCGTAGGGGGACGAAAACAAAGTCGTATGTCTCGATGCGCCTTTTGAATCTCAAGTTTTCAGACTAACAACGGAGATCGTGGGATATACTGTCGTATATCCCTCTCCCACTCATTATTTTAAAATTAAGGTTTCTATTTTGAAAATATCTAATATTTTAATTTACTAGTGTGAATAAATTTGATGGCTAAATCATAACTCTTATTTACACTAGTACATTATTAGTGACCTTACTAATTTTAACTCTTAAAATCTAACACACAAATATCCATTAGTCTCTACTAATTATTTTACTCAATTAAACTAATTTTAATTGAGCTAGTTTTAGTGACCTATTCTATTTTAACTCTTAAAATATTGGACACTAACAAGTTTAAAATTTAAAATTCTAAAGTGGTCAAAATTGTAATTAAACCATTTAATTAATCTAAGTGCGTTATAAAATCCATTAGTATGTGGAGTTGTATCCCGAGTGCAGACCACATTATCGTACATTCGGAATCGGCTATGGAATTTATGTTCAGATTTCCATCCTATATACCAATGGAATTCATGATGCACTCATTAAGTCTATTATATTAGAATTTCCAATTTTAAACTATAAAACCAATTAATCTAATTAATCGTTTTTCATGAATACCATATCCTAATTTAACCATTTTAAATTAATAAAATCATATTTTATGTCTAGAATATTTATGCATCCAAAGCATGTTACAGCATGTGAAAATGGAAGAGTAAGTACCCTGATGAGTGGTAAATAGATCACTATTTCTCACTCATTTGACTTAATATTTTGTATAGTTTCTTGAGTTTTGTGAATATTTTGATATGTTTTGTGGTATTTTGTAGATAAATAAAATAACAGGATTCTCTGGAATCAATTCGGGGCCAAAACAGTGGAAAACGGACAAAAATGGAAAAAATGTAAATTTCTAGCTAAAATGCGTCGTGTGCTAAAATACGTCGTCTGCTAACGTGCGCCGTAGAGTGCTAACGTGCGCCGGACGTGTAACCATCACATGCTGCTGACACTCATCATTGAAACACGTCATTGTTTGCGTCATTCTGGCGTCAACGTCGTGACGTGCAAACCCTTACGCTTCGCGACGCCAAGCCAACAATTCTACAAATAATTCTGCGGATGCCACGTGTCACCATCTCCGCAAAGCCCGTGCTACGTGTCCAACATCAACAGAGCGTCGCGACGCGCAAGGTTGCATGCTTCGCGACGCGGAGGCATAAAATTTCCCTATAAATTGAGGCCGAATTTCAGTTGTAAACTCATACTTTCTTTTAAGGAATTCCTTAAGAATACTAAGAAGATTGTATCTTGTTTGTTTATTTACAGCTTTCTGTAATTAATTTTATTTACTTTTCGCAATAGCACTTTCTTTTCTTTACTTTTCAGTCTTTTACTATTCAGCATGGGTAGGTAACTCTCTTCTGCTGGGGTGAAAGGTAAGCTTTTATTACTAATATTTAGATTAATCTCCCTTAATTATAATAAATAAACTATTTAAAACCTGACTTAATAGGATACCGCCTTTATGGTCAGTTGGACTTAATAAAATTGGTTTTAACCTGACTAAACTGGATACCGCCTGTATGGTCGGTTGGAATTAATTATAAATTTGACTTAATCAGGATACCGCCTATATGGTCGGTTGGTAATTATAACGCAAAGTTAATATATTATAATAAGGGAGATATCTAAAATAGAAGTAATAAAAGTGGATCTTCTAACCCCCAGCATTTTATTTTATTGTATTTTTACCTTTTTAATTTCTAGCATTTGCTTTATGTTATTTACTTCATTTAAGCTTTTACTAGCCTTAGATATGTGTCGTAACTAAACCCGTTATCTGGGGTTGTGATGAATTCCAATATCACTAGTTTATAAGGGGTTATTTTATAGTTTGAGTAATATAAAGGTTTATTTAATAAGTCTTAAGCTTAATGCTTCTTGTTAACTGGCCATTAATAATATTGATGTGGTAAACTTAAAATAAACTTGACAAAAGAATTTTAGGTTTCAGCCTTAGACTTAATACCCCACGATCTTCTTTGAGGATATATAACCCTTTTAATAGATTTCCTTACAGGATAGACATATACCTGTCGGGCGGGGGTAGCCACAATTGGAACTTAATCTTAATGAATTCAGGTAACTTGATTAACATAGACATGTGATTAATTGGGTTACACTGGGTATTTGCATCTGACCATTGATAGAGGCTTTTGCGTAATTTCGTGTTCCAGGTTAGTAAACCAATATATTACACAAACATGAAATAAACACTTCATCTTTAAAAGATATTGGAAGGATTCACAACCCTGGATAGTTTAATAATATTGAATTTTCCCTTAAATTACTTTCGCACTGTTTTATTTATCCGTCTTTAGTTGAAAATCACCATCAAATCAAACAACCAATCTATTAGATACTCGTAAACATATGACTTCATAAATTAATAGCTTAGGTATTAAGTCCTCGTAGGATCGATACATTTATACTACTTGAACGATACGTGCGCTTGTGTTATACGTGTGTGATTATGCCGGTCAAGTTTTTGGCGCCGTTGCCGGGGACTTATTTATCTTTCACTATTAGTTTTGAGGTTAGATACCGTTACTTGTATCTAATTTGTTTTTACTTATTGTTTTTGTTTTCTTGTGTTTCAGGTTCTCAGACACTACATGAGACAAACCAGAAGCTTTGAAATCCGCCCGCTTGACCCAGAAATTGAAAGAACTATCAGACAGTTAAGAAGGGAAAGGCAAGAAGGCCAAGAAGCACTAATAAACATGGAACCTGAACCTTTAGAAGTTGCACCACCAATTCCCATTCGAGACAGAACTATTCTGGTGGTTGACGGCTTCATTTCATGTATTGTACTTCCTCCATTACCAGCAAATACATATGACATCAAAACATGCATCCAGATGATACAGCAGTCAGTTTAGTTTGGGGGGAATGTAACTGAAGATCCCAATGCCCACATCAGCAACTTCTTGGAAGTTTGCGGCACTTTCAATTACAACCGAGCAGCTGAAGAAGCAATGACACTGCATGTTTTCCCATATTCCTTGAAAGATAGAGCTAAGGCTTGGCTACATTCACTACAAGCAGGTTCCATCACAACTTGGAACACTCTAGCCACCAAATTCCTTACAAAGTATTTTCCACCAGCCAGAACTGCAAAGCTAAGGAATGACATCACATCCTTTGTGCAACATGACTCAGAATCCCTCTGCGAAGCTTGGGAAAGATACAAAGAGTTGCTCAGAAAATGTCCTCACCATGAGATTGCAAAGTGGCAACAAGTCCAAACCTTATATAATGGACTTTCTGGAATAATGAGAACCACAATTGATGCTGCTGCTGTTGGAAGATCTTTAATAGAAAAATGAGAAGATCAGACTTGGGACCTAATTGAAGAAATGGCCAACAATAATTCATTGTGGCCAACAGAAATGAGTATGATTCAACGAATCACAGGAATTTATGAAGTTGGAGCCAACACAATAGTGAATGCCAAGCTGGATCAGATATGCAAATTCATGGAAACTCTTAGCACGTAAAGTAATATTGGATCCACAAGTTCACCATATGGAGGAGCACCAGAGAATCATACCACCAAAATGAAGAGACGGTGAATTATGTCAACAATTTCAACAGACAGAGGAACAATCCATATTCCAACACCTACAACCCATGGTGGAGGAATCATCCCAATTTCGCATGGAGCAACAATTCAGGGAAAAGGAACAATCCACCATCCGAATTCCAATAGCAGAACAAAGGAAAAGAGAAAGAAAAAGAACCAGGAATAGCGGAAGTGCTAGCTCAGTTAAAAAAATATGATGTTATATTTCAAAGCCAATCAGCTTCTATAAAGGCACTGGAAAATCAAATTGGACAACTGGCCAATGCTCAGAGTTACAGACCGCCAGGTAACCTTCCTAGCATCACAGAACCAAATCCAAGGAACCGAGGGAAGGAGCAATGCCAAGCCATTACTTTGAAAAGCGGTACTGAAATCAACAAAGATGTTGGAATCAAGGTATCCACTGAAGAAGTTCCAAAATAAGTAGTTCCACAATTAGAGGAAAACGAAGCAAAAGAAAAAGATCGAGAAAGAATCACTTCACCTCCATCTTTTCCACAGCGTCTCCAAGAAAACAAACTGGACAAGTAGTTTGCTCGATTCTTGGAGGTTTTCAAAAAGCTGCATATCAACATTCCATTTATAGAAGCGTTGGAAGAAATGCCCAGCTATGTCAAATTCATGAAAGACATTCTTTCACGAAAATAGAGATTGAGAGATTACGAGACAGTAGCATTGATAAAAAAATGTAGCGCCATCATTCAGATGAAACTTCCCCCCAAATTTGAAAGATCCTGGCAGTTTCACCATCCCATGCACCATTGGAGAACATTACATCGGTAAAGTTTTGTGTCATTTAGGTGCTAGTGTTAATTTGATGCCTTTTTCGATTTACAGGAAACTGCAAATTGGAGAAGCAATGCCCACCTCAGTCTTTCTGCAACTTGCTGATAGAACACTCGCATTTCCAAGAGGTGTAGTTGAAGATGTGCTAGTCAAAGTCGACAAACTTATTCTCCTAGCAGATTTCATTATCCTTGACATGGAAGAAGACAAAGATGTACCTATCATCCTCGGGAGACCATTTTTGGCTACAGGTCGAACTGTTATTGATGTACAAAAAGAAGAACTAACCATGAAAGTGCAGGACCAAGAAGTTACCTTCAATGTTTTCAAAGCCATGAAATTCCTGAATGATGAAAATGAATAGGAATGTTTCATAATTTTTGTTGTCGATAGTATCATCCAGGATACTGATGCAATGCCACTTCCCACGAATAAACTTGAAGCTTGCATCACCAACATGACTGACAGAGAGCTAGATGTTGAAATTCTGGATTGTATCAACTATCTTGACAAACCATTTCGCTTCAAATCGACACCACATGTGGAAAGTTTGGAATTACCGAAGAAAGAGTGAATCAAGCCCTCAATTGGAGAACAACCATAGTTGGAGCTAAAGCTACTTCCGAGCCATCTCAGGTACGCATTCTTAGGAAACTCTTCTGAATTACTTGTGATTATTTCTTCTTCGCTAACAGTGGAACATGAAGAAAAGCTGCTAAGAGTGTTACGAGAACACAAGAAAGCCATTGGCTGGACTATAGCATACATTCGAGGCATTAGTCCATCATTTTGCATGCACAAGATTCTGATGAATGACGAATACAAACCCACAGTGGAGCATCAACGGAGACTAAATCCAATCATAAAGGAGGTCGTAAGGAAATGGTTGGACGCTGGCATCATTTACCCCATCTCTGACAGCACTTGGGTGAGTCCTATGCAATATGTGCCAAAGAAAGGAGGAATTACTGTAGTCACAAACGAAAAGAATGAGCTGATTCTAATAAGAACAATGACTGGATGGAGAGTATGCATGGACTACAGGAAACTGAACAAAGCAACAAGGAAAACTCATTTTCCGCTGCAATTCATTGACCAGATGTTAGACAGATTGGCGGGACATGAGTTCTATTATTTTCTAGATGGATATTCGCGGTACAATCAGATTGCCATCACCCCAGAAGATAAGGAGAAAACCACTTTTACATGTCCGTATGATATTTTTCCTTTCCGCATAATGCCATTTGGAGTATATAATGCTCATGTTACATTTCAACGTTGCATGATGGCCATCTTCTCAGACATGCTGGAATAAAGTATGGAGGTTTTCATGGATGATTTTTCTGTGTTTGGAGACTCATTTGACAACTATTTACAAAATCTGGAAAATATGCTACAAAGATGTGAAGATACCAACCTGGTACTCAACTTGGAGAAATGCCACTTCATGGTGCAGGAAGGTATTGTCCTGGGACATCGAATTTCACAAAAGGGAATCGAGGTAGACAAAGCAAAGATTGAAACAATTGAAAAACTACCTCCTCCAACATATGTCAAAGGGATTCGGAGTTTTCTCGGACTTGCAGGCTTTTACAGGAGATTTATCAAAGACTTCTCCAAGATTGCTAAACCTCTGTGTAATCTTCTGGAGAAAGATGTGCCTTTCAACTTCACCAAAGAATGCCACGAAGCTTTTGAGATCTTAAAACAGAAGCTGGTATATGCCCCCATCATAGTAGCACCAGACTGGACTCTTCCATTTGAGGTGATGTGTGATGCTAGTGATTTTGCTGTAGGTGCAGTTTTGGGACAACGCAAAGCAAAAATTTTCCATACCATTTACTACTCCAGCAGAACTATGAATGAAGCTCAACTCAAATATACAACCACTGAAAAGGAGTTTCTTGCAGTTATGTTCGCTTTTGATAAATTCCGATCATATCTGCTAGGTCCCAAAGTGGTGGTCTACACTGATCATTCAACAATAAAATACCTGATCGTGAAGAAAGATGCCAAATCTAGATTGATCCGTTGGGTGCTTCTACTGCAAGAATTTAACATGGAGATCCGAGACAGGAAATGGACAGAAAACCAAGTGGCAGATCACTTATCGAGACTTGAGAATGGAGAAAAATCTGGCAATGAACTGACAATCAAAGAAATTTTTCTATATGAAAAGTTGTTTGCCATGAAACAACATGATGTCCCTTGGTATGCTGACTATGTAAACTACATAGTATCGGGAAAATGACCGTTGGAATGGACACATCAGCAACGAAAGAAGTTCTTCAAAGAAGTCAAACATTATGTCTGGGATGACCCGTACCTGTTCAAATGTTGTGCTGATCAATTACTAAGACGTTGTGTTCCATAAGAGGAGGTCAATAGTGTTCTGTAGCATTGTCATTCATCATCATACGACGGAAACTTCAGCGGAAATAAAACTACTACCAAAGTCCTACAATCAAGTTTGTTATGGCCCACTCTGTTTAAAGATGCTTACTTATTTTCTCTTCAATGTGACAGGTGCCAGAGAACAGGAAATATTTCGAGAAATGAAGGACCTCTGCAAAATATTCTGAAAGTGGAGATATTTGATGTATAGGGGATTGATTTTATGGGATCCTTTGTTCCATCATTCGGAAACCTGTACATACTAGTTGCAGTAGACTACGTCTCTGACCGGCGTAAACACACGCATATAACGCAAGCGCACGTATCGTTCAAGTAGTATAAAAAGTATCGATCTCACGAGGACTTAATACCTAAGCTATTAATTTTATGAGGTCAAATGTTTACTAGTATCTAATAGGTTGTTTGATTGATTTGAAAAGGTGACGATTCTAAATTTAAAAACAAGTAAATAAAATTATTCGGAAGTAGGTTTAAGAAAATTCAATATTAAAAACTATCTAGGGTTGTGATTTCTTCTAATATCATTTTAAAGATGAAGTGATTATTTTATGTTTGTGTAATAAATCGGTTTACTAACCTGGAACACTAAATTATGTGAAAGCCTCTGTCGATGGTCAGACGCAAATACCTAGTTTAACCCAATTGAACCATATGTCTATGTCAACCAAATTATCTAGATTCATTAATTTTAAGTTCCAATTATGGTTACCCCGCCCGACAGGTATATGTCTATCCTGTAAGGAAATCTATTAAAGGGTTATCTATCCTCAAGGAAGATCGTGGGCTATTAAGTCTAAGGCTGAAACCTAAAATCCCTATGTCTAGTTCATTTTAGATTTACCAGATCAATCTTATTAGTGGCCAATTAACAAGACGCATTAGGCTAAAGACTTAATAAGTAAACCTTTAAATTACCCAAACTATAAAATAACCCCTTATAAACCGGTGATATTAAAAGTCATCACAACCCCAGATAACTAATTTAGTTACAACACATAACTAGGGCTAGTAAAAACTTGAAAGTAAAAGACATAAAGTAAAAATGCTGAAAATTAATTGCGGTAAAGTAAAAGTTGAAAAGTAAATTGCAATAAAATAAAATGCTAAGGTAAAAGGATCAACTTTTACTACTACTAATTTAGATCTCTCCCTTAATATAATATACTAACTTGTGATTATTTTACCAACCAGCCATATAGGCTGTAACCTGATTAAGTCAAATTAAGTCCAACCAGCCATAAAGGCGGAACCAAAATAAACCTGCCATATAGGCGGTAAAAAAATTTAATTACCAACCGACCAATCTGGCGGTATCCTTGATTAGTTAGGTTTAAACCAGATTAAAATGAATTACCAACCGACCAATCTGGCGGTATCCTTATTAAGTTAATATTTACCAACCGACCAATCTGGCGGTATCCTTATTAAGTTAATATTTTAAATAGTGAATATATTATATTTAAGGGAGATTAATCTAAATAGCAATAGTAAAAGAATTACATTTCACCATAGCAGGGGGAAGTTACCTCCTCATGGTGAATAGTAAAAACTGTAAAAAGTAAAGAAAGTAAATTACTATTATTACAGAACGTAATGAAAATTTAATTACAAAACTAAAATTAAAAGAAACTAAGAAGAGAACTCATTATTTACATCAGAGAATTCAGAGAGAATGGTACATTTGAAACTGAAATCTCGAGCTCAATTTATAGACCCCGGTAGGCCTCCAGCGTCAGGACGCCAGCACATTTTGGAGTGGCATGCTGAGGTGATGACACGTCGTGATTCTGGATAAGAAGATAAGGCGACACATGGCAAGGCGGCAGAGATCTCAATTATTGCGACACGTGGCGGTTTCTGATTGGTCGGCTCAGATTCTTATCCGCCACGTGTCGATTTTGGATAAGTGAGCCAATAATAGATGCTGACATGGCACTGACGTGGAGACACATGGCGAACGGGAGTGTCGGCACCGTCGTATTGCGACACGTGGCAAGCTGTGATTGGTTGATGATGACGTGTCGATGATGTGGCATTTTGACTCAGTCAACCAGTGATGTGGACGATGACGTGGCTGACAGGTGGAGTGACTCGTAGCGATGGCGACTGTCGGCACCGTAGGATGATGACACGTGGCACGGCGCACGTTAACAGATCTGCTGTGATGGTGACACGTGGCACGGCGCACGATAGCAAAGTAAAACTTTTCTCCGATTTTGACTTATGGACCCGGCGCACGTTAGCACTATTCGGCGTACGTTAGGCATCGCGATGTCAAAGGCTTGCGCGTCGCGACGCGAGAAATGACCAAAATGCCATTTTCGTCCGTTTTCACTGTTTTGGCCCCAAATCACCTCCAGAAAGTCCTGAAACTTTATTTATCTACAAAATAACACAAAACACATCAAAATATTGACAAAACTCAAGAAACTATACAAAATATTAGGTTAAATGAGTGGGAAATAGTGATATAATTACCACTCATCACACCCTCAAACCTAACATTTTGCTAGTCCTCAAGCAAAACACAGAATAAAATAACATAAACATCCTTAAAATAAAATTTAACTAAGCCACTTTCGTAGGGATCACGGTTGCATTTAGCATATGCAACAAGCCTTTAAACCCCTAGGTATCCCTAGTGGACGAGTTGTAGTCTCGTGAGGGTTTACAGCAATGATACCCACAAACATCTTACAAAAGTAAAAAGGGTAGTGAAACTAATGCACACAAAAGCAAAATGACAAGAGAAAAGAGAATAAAGAAGTTAGTGACTAATCAGGTGAAACTTCTACTCCAAGTTACTAATTGTTTTCTTTCTTTCTAAATTACTGAATAAGTAAATTCTCCGATTATATTTACCATTTTCCATATACACAGCCAACAAAATATTAAACAACTCACTTTTTCCCACAACAGTCATAAGTGCAGTTGATAAGAGAGTAATATTTTTGTACTAAAGTTTTATCAGAATTCACACCTTTTGTAGCAATGGAATAATTTTTCTTTGATTTTTGATTTTTGATTTTTTTTATTTATATACAATACCTTCCGTCTATGTAGCGAGTGTTGGGTCGGTGGCTCCCAAACCAATTGGCTTTAGGGCACCAGGTGTTAATACACCCTTACGGACTTAATTACTCAGACTTCAGATATATATATTTTTGCAACATCTTTGATCCATGTAGCGAGCTTTGGGCCAGTGACTCCCAAACCAGTTGGTTTTAGGGTACTAGGTGTTAAAACACCCTTACAGACTTAATAATTCGGATCTCAGATGGTTTTTTTTTTTACTCCATCACTTTTTGAGATGCTTCCTCCAATTAAACTAGAGCATTGAATATTACAAACTTTTCAATTTTAGCTCATGTCCGTATGTTTCCATGTATGTTGATAATACTTGTCAGCTGAGCATATGAAGATCCATTTTAGTCAGTTTTATGGAGAATTCACAAATTAAATAATTCAAAAGGAAATAAACAAAAATTAACTTGTTCCGAAATAAATGGTTTGAGATACGTCTCAAGAGTGGAAATTCCTTACACAACTATCTCTTACCAATTTCACCTTTTTAGTCAAAATAAAAACACAAAAACGTAAAATATTTTTGTAATTTTTGAAAAATTTTCAATTTTTTTGTATTTTTCGAAAAATTTTGGACTAAAAATAAAAACAACACACAGATTAAAAACAAGGTACTGATCAACTAATTCCCTCCCCAAAACCTAAATGAGACATTGTCCCCAATGTCTTAAACAGTAGAAGAAGAGTTTAGAAGATAATACCTGGATAACTGAAATTCTACAGGAAATTAAAGGTTAAGATCCAGATTAATCCGTCGCCTCTTACCACGATCGTCCTCGGACTAATTTATCTTTGAAAGGATAGGGTCAACTTATGGTTCATATGCTAAGATTTGGTCAATTAGATCCGGAGCAGTTCTGGCAGTAAAGAGGATTTCTTTCATAGGTTTTGACACTAATCCATTTCTCCAAGCATCATCAAGAAACACACAAAGAAAATCATAAAATCCTTCAACGTTGTACAGTCCAAGCGGTTTCTGATGTATGTTCAGGTTCGCCCAAGATAGCACTATAAAAATTTCCTCCAATGTGCCCAAGCCACCTAGCAAAGCAATAAAAGCATCAGCACGGTTAATCATTTCTACTAATCGTTCAGACATACCTAGCACGATCAGTTCCTCTCCGTTTGATGGTTCAATAAGATTTTCCTCTGCCAAGGGTTTTGGGATGATTCCCAAAACGTGACTGCCTCATTCCTGTACGGCCTTTGAAACGATCCCTATTAGTCCAAGATTGCCTCCGCCATATACTAAGTGCATATTCCTTGCAGCTAAAACTCGACCCAATTCATGTGCTGCCTCTACGTATTGTGGCTTAGTACTAACACTATTACCGCAAAACACACAGATGTTTTCAACTCGTCTTCTTGAAGTGGCTTCCATGTTTTACTCTGGATGTCTTCAAAAGTACAATGATGAGTTGAATTTATAACACCTGAAAATGGTGAGTAAAATAATAGCACTAGTACCTGCCAAATGATAATTATTAGTTAAACAGTAAAATAAATCGTGATAGTCAAAAAGGTCTAGATCCTGTCGGAGAAAATAAAAAGAAAACAACAAAACAAATTACAATTATTAGGAAAAGACAAAGAGATATAATATGTACAAGAAAAGTAGCGGCTTGATTGACGTTTATGCGTCAGGGACAAGTTTCCCATCCAATTTTATTATAAATTGGCAAACAGGATCTTTTTGAGTCAGATTCCCAAGACTTAACTGTTGTCTTTCTTTTTGAAATTGTGTATGTAATTTGCGAATGGCTATGTGAACATATCCACTGGGATGCGTCTCAAGAGTCGAAGATATATCATCTAAAGACTCCTTACTCAAGCCATCCTTAATGACTTTAATTTTGTCTTCGCGATTATCAGACACCATTCCTAAAGAACGACAACGAGTATTGCAATTCCAGCGTGCACATTTGTAACAAACACCCATTTTCTTAGCTCTACGTTTCTTTGCATAGGTGCTTCTTCCAAAACCAGGCAGATGTGAAATAAAAGATTCAGAAGACTCACCTGCCAATCGGACCTATGCTTCAATTACCCAACGAATATCATTAGAAACACCATGGATCGTTAATAGTCTCATCCATTCAAAGCGAGCTTTGTAAACTTTGATCAGAGATTTTTGAGGGAGAGAAGGAAATTGCTTGTGAAGATTTGCGAGAGCTTCTTCCATCGTGAAAGGACTTAATCTGCAAAAACTAAACATACCAAATTAAATCACACCAAATCACAATATATACACAAATTGCATGGGTTGCCTCCTTGCGAGCGCTAAGTTTAAAGTCATCAGCTAGACTTGACTTCTCGATCGTTAGGCTGGATCTGAAAGTGTGACACATTCTTTTTGTCGCTCAAATGATTCTCCCCAGTACTGCTTGACACGCTGACTGTTAACCTTGAATGTTTCGTTGGTGTTGGGATCTAGTAACTCAACAGCTCCATATGGAAAAACCTAAGTGATTACAAATGGACCTGACCACCTTGATTTCAACTTTCCAGGGAAAAGTTTCAATCTTGAGTTGTAAAACAACACCCGCTGCCTTGGTTCCAACTGTCTGTGCACTATTTTTTGGTCATGCAATTTCTTGGTCTTTTCTTTGTACAATCTGGCATTCTCATAAGCCTGTAGGCGAAATTCCTCCAATTCGTTGAGTTGATGAAGTCTTTTCTCTCCTGCAGCTTGTGAATCAAGATTCAACTTCTTCAGTGCCCAGTATGCCTTGTGTTCAAGCTTAACTGGCAGATGACATGCTTTCCCAAACACCAATCGATATGGGGACATACCAATGGGTGTCTTGTAAGCTGTTCGGTAGGCCCATAATGCATCATCTAGTTTTGTAGACCAATATTTCCTTGTTGATCCAACATTTCTCTCTAAGATTCCTCTGATCTCTCTGTTTGAAACCTCAACCTGTCCATTTGACTGTGGATGGTAAGCAGTGGCAACCTTGTGAGTAACTCTGTATTTGGATAGGAGTGCATCGAAGTATCTGTTGCAGAAATGTGTGCCACCATTGCTGATGATTGCACGAGGTGTTCCAAACCGAGTGAAAATGTTCTTTTTCAAGAAATTGATCACTACTTTTGAATCATTGGATGGCAGTGTAATTGCTTCGACCCATTTGGAGACATAGTCTACAGCAACCAGGATGTACAGGTTTCCGAATGATGGAACAAAGGGTCACATGAAATCAATACCCCATACATCAAATATTTCCACTTCTAGAATGTTTTGCAACGGTCCTTCATTTCTCCTTGAAATATTCCCCGTTTTCTGGCACCTGTCACATTGAAGAGCAAAAAGATAAGCATCTTTAAAAAAAGTGGGCCAGAATAAATCTGATTGTAGGACTTTGGCTGCAGTTTTGTTTCCGCTGAAGTGTCCGCCATATGGTGATGAATGACAGTGCTGCAAAACACTGTTGACTTCCTCTTGTGGAACACACCGTCTCAATAATTGATCAGCACACTGTTTGAACAGGTACGGCTCATCCCAGACATAGTGCTTGACTTATTTGAAGAATTTCTTCCGTTTCTGAGTTGTCCATTCCAACGGCCATTTCCTGACACAATGTAGTTGACATAGTCAGCATACCAAGGGGCATCTTGCTGTTTCATGGCAAACAGCTGTTCCTATGGAAAATTTTCTTTGATTGACAAATCTTTGTCAACTGTTTCTCCATTCTCGAGCCTCGATAGATGATCTGCCACTTGATTCTCTGTCCATTTCCTGTCTCGAATCTCCACGTCAAATTCTTGCAGAAGAAGTATCCAACGGATTAATCTAGGTTTGGCATCTTTCTTCGTGATCAAGTATTTGATTGTTGAATGATCTGTGTAGACCACCACTTTGGGACCCAGCAGATAGGAACGAAATTTGTCAAAAGCGTACACAACTGCGAGCAACTCTTTTTCAGTGGTTGTGTAGTTGAGTTAAGATTCATTCAAAGTTCTGCTGGAGTAGTAAATGGTGTGGAAAATCTTTGCTTTGCGTTGTCCCAAAACTGCACCTACAGAAAAATCACTAGCATCACACATTTCTTCAAATGGAATGGTCCAGTCTGATGCTACAATGATGGGTGCAGAAATCAGCTTCTATTTTAAGATCTCAAAAGCTTCATGGTATTCTTTAGTGAATTTGAAAGACACATCCTTCTCCAGAAGATTGCACAGAGTTTTAGCAATCTTGGAAAAGTCTTTGATAAATCTCCTGTAAAAACCTGCATGTCCGAGAAAGCTCTGAATCCCTTTGACAGATGTCGGCGGAGGTAGTTTTTCAATTGTTTCAATCTTTACTTTGTCTACCTCGATTCCTTTTTGTGAGATCCGGTGTCCAAGAACAATGCCCTCATGTACCATGAAATGGCATTTCTCCCAATTGAGCACCAGGTTTGTATCTTCGCACCTTTGTAATACATGTTCCAAATTTTGCAAGCAGTGGTCAAAAGAATCTCCAAACACAGAAAATTCATCCATAAAAACCTCCATACTCTGCTCCAACATGTCTGAGAAGATGGCCATCATGCAACGCTGAAATGTAGCAGGGGCATTACATAATCCAAATGGCATCCTACGGAAAGCAAAAGTACCATAAGGACATGTAAAGGTAGTTTTCTCCTGGTCTTCTGGTGCGATGGCAATCTGATTGTACCCTGAATATCCGTCCAGAAAGCAATAGAACTCATGTCCTGTCAGTCTGTCTAACATCTGGTCAATGAATGGTAGCGGAAAATGGTCTTTTCTCGTGGCTTTGTTCAGCTTCTTGTAGTCCATGCATACTTTCCATCCAGTCACCATTCTTGTTGGGATTAGCTCGTTCTTTTCATTGGTAACCACAATAATTCCTCCTTTCTTTGGCACACACTACATAGGACTCACCCAACTACTATCTGAGATGGGGTAAATGATGCCAGCATCCAACCATTTGATTATTTCTTTCTTTATGACTTCCTTCATGATTGGATTGAGTCTCCGTTGATGCTCCACTGTGGGTTTGTACTCATCATTCATCAGAATCTTGTGCATCCAAAATGATGGACTAATGCCTCGAATGTCTGCTATAGTCCAGCCAATGGCTCTTTTATGATCTCGTAATACTCTCAGTAACTTTTCTTCATGCTCCAATGTTCGTGAAGAAGAAATAATAACAGGTAATTCAGAAGAGTTTCCAAGAAATACATACTTGAGATGGCTCGGAAGTAACTTCATCTCCAGTTGTGGTGGTTCTTCAATCGAAGGCTTGATTCGATCTTTCTTTGGCAGTTCCAAGCTTTCAACTGGTGGTGTTGATTTGAATCGGAATGGTTTGTCAAGGTAGTTGATACATTCCAGGATTTCAGCATTTAGCTCGCTGTCAGTCATGTTGGTGATGCAAGCTTCGAGTGTATCTGTGGGATTTGGCTCAGTATCCTGAACGATACTGTCAACAACATCAACTCTGAATCATTCTTCTTCCTTTTCATCACTCAAGAATTTCATGGCTTTGAAAACATTAAAGGTAACTTCTTGGTCCTGCACTTTCATGGTCAGTTCTCCTTTTTGCACATCAATCACAGTTTTACCTGTAGCCAAGAATGGTCTCCCAAGAATGATAGTACTTCTTTGTCTTCTTCCATGTCAAGGATGATGAAATCTGCTGGGAGAATCAGTTTGTCAACTTTGACCAACACATCTTCAACAACACCTCTTGGAAATGCTAGTGTTCGATCAGCAAGTTGTAACGAGACTGAGGTAGGCATTGCTTCTCCAATCTGCAGTTTCCTGTAAATAGAAAAAGGCATCAAGTTAACACTAGCACCTAAATCATATAAAGCCTTACCGATATAATGTTCTCCAATAGTGCATGGAACTGTGAAACTACCAGGATCTTTCAACTTCGGGGGAAGTTTCCTCTGAATAATGGCACTGCATTCTTCCGTCAATGCTACTGTCTCATAGTCTCCCAATCTCTGTTTTCATGAAAGAATATCTTTCATGAATTTAACATAGTTGGGAATTTCTTCCAATGCTTCTGCAAATGGGATGCTGATATGTAGCTTTTTGAACACCTCCAGGAATCGAGCAAACTGCTTGTCCAATTTGTTTTTCTGAAATCGCTGTGGAAAAGGTGGAGGTGGAGTGATTCTTTCTGGGTTTTTTCCTTTGCTTATTTTTCCTCCATCTGTGGAACTGCATCTTTTGGAGATTCTTCAATTATTTCCTTGATTCCAATATCTTTGTTGATTTCAGTACCGTTTTTCAAAGTAATGGCTTGACATTGCTCCTTCCCTCGGTTCCTTGGATTTGGTTCTGTGTTGCTGGGAAGGTTACCTGGCGGTCTGTAACCCTGAGCATTAGTGTAGACAACAGGACCTGGGCGACGCTGTTCTAGGCTCGCGGCCTAGATGGGAAGTACGAAATAACATGGAGTCGCCACCCGGTGTGAACCGGGACAAAGATTTAAGGCCGCACTCACCCTCGCAAATGAAGACCTCAAACCGTTGGGTTCGGAATGGTCCCTTACTTATGTCACTTGTGATGATATAATTTGTGCAATGAATCAACCAAGTCTACTCAATAATCATGCTCAAGGGTACTTAGATCTAACATGCCTTCATCCAAATAACTCCACGCAATGTAACACAACGAGCATATTGAACCATTAAATCAACATGTATAAATCATTATCCTAACACATCGTAAGCTAATAATATGCATAAGGAACAACCTAAATATGCTTTAACAAATAAATAACAAACTAAATTAAACCATGCTTTAAATAATAAACGAATAACCTAAAGACTATAACATGCTCAAATACAAATTTGGATGAGACGAGATACGTGTATCTTAAGTGGTACGTGGCATTGTATCCCGAGTGCAGACAATACTACCGTCCATTCGGAATCGGCTATAGAATTTACGTCCGGGTTTCCATCCGATATACCACAAAAGGGAACACATATCCCGCTCGTCTAACAATCACATCATGCCTCAAACGACTCTCATGCAATTATATATCAAAATAAATAAAAAATAAATAAAGAAGATAAGTAATAAATAAAAGGGCCCTCAGGTCTAACCTCTTTTTTCGTCTCTCGAAAGCGCGTCACACGGCCGTCGGAAGGGTAGATGCTTCGCAAATTTTCTGGTTCACTAATCCAACGCTTTTCCTCGCTGTTCCGCTATTCGGGCTTCTATTTTCACTCTGTTTTGCTGCTGTTTTCAAGGTATTTTCTGGTCACTGTTTTAAGGCAATTTAGCGACGGTTTTGTGCGACTGTTTCAGGGGTTCGGTGGAGGGTGATTTACGGCCGTTTAATGGTAGTTTAATGGTTTTTAGACGTGCAGAGAAAGGTAATATACGGCTGTTTTTGGCTTGTGAAGGGGGCTATGGCATGAATGAATTGCTTGGTGCAGGTTATGGCATAAATGATTTGAGTGACTTTATGCGAAGAACTGTGCTTGTGGCGTGAAGGCAAGGTGCGTGAGTTGCGTGATGAAGCTAGGGGCATGGTGGCTGCGCTGGGCGTGAGGGGTTGGTGAAGTTAGGGGCGTGAAGGGTGAAGGCTATGGCTGATTGAAGGGCAGTACATCTAGTGGCTATGAAGGCTATGTGCGTGAAGGGCTGCTGAAAGTTATGTGGAGGGTTAAGGGCTGGCAGTGGCGTTGAGTTTAACGTGATGAGGGTTGTCGAGTGGTTTACGTGTCTAGTTCATGGGCTGCTTAAGGTCTTGTTACGTGGCTGTTTTGTTGAGTTAGTGAGGGTGAAGGCCGTGAACTGGAGTCATTAGGGTTTGTCTGTGTTTCTGTTTTCTTTTTTCGTGAATGAGAGGAAGATGATGGTGATGAATCTAGGGTTTTTTTGTTTGCTTTGTTGGTCACTGCCGTGTGTGGTCCTCTCCTTTAGGGTTTAGTTTAGTGTTATATTTATAGTGAGCCATTAGGGTTTGCATGGGATTTTGAATAAGGAAAGAAATAAAATTATTAAGGGAGGGATTTAATTTAGTTATTTAGGGAAATAATTGGTAGGGATTTTCTTTAATTTAAGTGAGTGATTTGTTTATTTTTGGAATTAGAATATTTTAATTTTGTTTGATTTTGGTATTAAGTTTATTTAAATTTAATTGGAATTTAGTTTGTACTGGATTTTAATTTGTTTTAATTTGAATTGAATTGGTTTTTTAATTTTTGAGTTTTAATTTAATTAAGATTTCAATTTAATTGGTTTGTGATTTTTTAGATTAGGAATTTAATTGGTTATTTAATTTAATTTCAATTTAGTTATTTTAATTTCATTTCAATTATTTAATTTTAATTTGTGATTAATTTAATTGGTTTTAATTTACTTAGATTTAGTTTAAATTTAATTTGTGACACATATATTTTAAATGTTTAATTATTATTGGATGTGATTTAATGGCTTGGGCTAAGGTTAAGTTTTAAAACGGAGGTCCAACAGCGAACCCGAAACTAAACACGTGAACTAAATCCAACAAAACGTCAATTCTTGACTCTTCCCTTCCGACATTCGTTTCCCGCGATTTCCGCAACTTAAAAGATAGTGCCTCCAAATGAGGCTCATCATCGGGTTTCACATGCAAAAATGCAATGCCTACAGTCGCCCCCACTTTGATGGGACTTGTGCAGTGTGTGACAGTGACAATCCTATCAAAGTTATGCAATGTATTTTCACTTACCTGGCTCGGACTGCTGCCTCGAGCTGAGTTGGTGCTGCAGCGGACCTCGATCCTGGGACGCATCCCAATAACTGCATCTGACAACGGGGGCACCTCGACCCAATACCGCTGACAATAGGGACCTCACCCTCGAACTGATGATGTAGTGGGAACCTCGACCCTGGGCACCTCAACCCGGAACTACAACTGACAACGGGGGCACCTCGACCCTGGGCACCTCGACCCAACACCGCTGACTATAGGGACCTCCCCTCGAACTGATGATGTAGTGGGTACCTCGACCCTAGGCACCTCGACCCGGAATTACAACTGAAAACGGGGGCCTCGCCCTCAAGCTGATAGGATATGGGCCTCGCCCCCAAGCTGATATGGGCCTCGCCCCTTGGGAATCATCCCAAAAACTGAAATTGCGCTGACGCTGCTTGGCTCATTTTTGCCGCTTTCTCCTTTCTTCGAACCTGCGAACACAAAACGAAAACAAACACGAAGAGCGCCATTTTCACTTACCTGGCTCGCCAGCTGCCACTTGACTTACCATGTGTTGAGTTGAGTTGAGTTGATTTGGTGTGAGGTGCTGCGACCCCTGGTTCATTCCCGAACCGTGCTCCATTTTTAGAGCGCCATTTTCGGCATATTTTGTTTGTGTGCTCCATTTTGGAGCGCCATTTCCGGCATTTGCTGTGTGTGTTCCATTTTGGAACGCCATTTTCGGCCTTTGCTTTGTGTGCTCCATTTTGGAACGCCATTTTCGGCATCTGTTGTGAGTGCTCCATTTTGGAGTGCCATTTTCAACGTTTGCTGTGTGTGCTCCATTTTTAGAGCGCCATTTTCGGCATCTGTTGTGGTAGCGGTCCATTTCCGAACCGTGTTGTGCGAGAATGTGGCTCATTTTTGAACCGTTATTTGATGAGATGGTCTTTGCCGCTACAAACCTGTGAACACAAAACAAACATCGCATGTATGTGATATGTATGCATGTATGCATGTATATGTATCATATTCCGATGGGTTAGGCCTTCCTTGGTCCATTTCCGAACCGTGCTCCATTTTCAGAGTGCCATTTTCAGCGCGAGAGATGATGGTCCATTTCGAACCGTGCTCCATTTTCGGAGTGCCCTTTTCGGCGAGATGTGATAATGGTCCATTTCCGAACCGTGCTCCATTTTCGGAGTGCCCTTTTCGGCGAGATGTGATAATGGTTCCATTTCCGAACCGTGCTCCATTTTCGGAGTGCCATTTTCGGCGAGATGTGATAATGGTCCATTTCCGAACCGTGCTCCATTTTCGGAGTGCCATTTTCGACAAGTGATGAGATGATGGTCCATTTCGAACCGTGCTGATATGAGAGTGGTCCATTTCCGAACCGTTACTGATAAGAGAGTGGTCCATTTCCGAACCGTTACTGATATGAGAGTGGTCCATTTCTGAACCATTGCTGAGGAGAGATAATCCATTTCCGAACCAATACTGCTATGAGAGTGGTCCATTTCCGAACCTTGCTCCATTCTTGGAGTGCAATTCCCGGCTTGTTCATTCCCGAACTGCGTTTCCATTCTTTGGAGTGTCATTCCCGGCTTGTTCATTCTCGAACTGTGTTTCCATTCTTGGAGTGCCATTCCCGGCGTGCCATTCTCGGCATGCTCATTCCCGAGCTGTCCATTCCCGGACTATATCTTCATTCTCGGAGTGCCATTCCCGGCGTGCCATTCTCGTCGTGCTCATTCTCGAGCTGTCCATTCCCGGACTATATCTCCATTCTCGGAGTGCCATTCTCGGCAGAACTGATCTGATATGATGCGGGCCTCGCCCCCCAGAATGCCATACCCGGCAACGCTGATCTGATGTAATATGGGCCTCGCCCCCAGAATGCCATACCCGGCAGAAACTGATCTGATGTAATATGGGCCTCGCCCCCAGAATGCCATACCCGGCAAGACTGATAGTGATGTTAATACGGGCCTCGCCCCAAACTGATGTTGATGTGGGCCTCGCCCTAAACTGATGCTGATGTGGGCCTCGGCCCTGGGATTCATTCCAAAATTCTGAAGACTTGGGCCTCGGCCCTGGGATTCATTCCCTGGATTCATTCAAATTCTGATGATGTGGGCCTCGACCCTGGGATTCATTCCCTGATTCATTCCAAAATTCTGACGATGTGGGCCTCGGCCCTAGGATTCATTCCTGGAGTCATTCCAAAATTCTTCTGATGTGGGCCTCAGCCCTGGGATTCATTCCCTAAAACCGATATTGATGTGGGCCTCGCCCCCAGACTGATACTAATGTAGGCCTCGGCCTTGGGACTCATCCCCAAACAGATACTAACGTAGGCCTCGGCCCTGGGACTCATCCCCAAACTGATACTGATGTGGGGTTGCCCCCAACTGATACTAAATGGGCCTCGCCCCCAGACTGATATTGATATGGGCCTCGCCCCCAGACTGATATTTATATGGGCCTCGCCCCCGTGATTCATTTATGAAACTGCTGACATGGGCCTCAATCCTAGGATTCATTCCAACACTCTGACGATGTGGCCCTCGACCCTAGGACTCATCCCCAAAACTACTACTCATATGTTGCTGATTCTGGTTGTCTTGTCTTTTCCCTAACCCAACGAGAATCTATGATGGCTTTTAAATCACAAGGGTTAACATGATGCATGTATGCATGGGGTGCATGAGATGCATGCAACATATATAACATACTAAATAAATTAAAATTTTCAAACAAATCGGTCCATTATCATTTTAGAAGCTTTTGGGCTAACTGTCATAGGAGTGAACTCGTCCCAGTTTAAATGGCCCAACGAGTTCACATCTCATGGCAAGAAGTCCAACTAAATCCAAATGGTAATGTTCCGAACACAAGCACGAAGTGGCCCATCAACACTTAGAAGCCTTTGGCCCAATCGTCATAAAATACGTTCTTGTCCCAGTTTAAATGGCCCAACAAGCCCATATCCCATGACAAATGGTGCAAATGGATCCAAACGACGATGTTCCCAAACACAAGCATAAAAGAAAGATAATGCAAACATAAAACAATAATTTCTATAGAATGGCCCATCAACATTTCAGAAGCTTTGGGCCCAATGGTCATAAGGTACGAACTCGCCCCAGTTTAAATGGCCCAGCAAGTCCGCACTTCTGACAATGGTCCAATTACATCCAAATGAGGATGGTCCATAAGCACATACTCAGGAAATAATTGTTACTTTAACCATACAACCCCGGTCTATGGGTGGGTTCACAAGAGTGTAGACAAAGGCTCTCATCGGCGAAGGATGGCCCACAACTAGGTCTCCCCAATCAAGGGTTCGAGCAACCAAGTGAGCACACCCTTTTTTATACACTAAGGTACGTGCCAATGAGCTATGGTGTGTGACTGACTGTCAAATGGATTTCCTGTTGTAGATTCCCCAGAGGGAAGGTGGAGCGAGGCTCACTTAAATACCCAAGCCTCTTAGGCTATTATCGCTTGGTGTCAGGAATAAACAACGAGTCCTCCAAATTAGTCTATCACAATAGGCTACGAGTAGATGGCTATCTAGGTGCCTTCACAGCTTTTCCTTCTAGAAAGGTAATGAGTGAAGGAAGACACCAAACCATTACCTAGCCTCAAAATGCCTTTGATTAAACCCCCATTTCATCCACTATAGACACGGTCAATTAGAACATAAATCCAAACATTACAAGATAATATTTCGGGGTCGATTCTCTATCCCCAGTGGAGTCGCCAGACTGTAGACAACAGGACCTGGGCGACGCTGTTCTAGGCTCGCGGCCTAGATGGGAAGTATGAAATAACATGGATTCGCCACCCGGTGTGAACCGGGACAAAGATTTAAGGCCGCACTCACCCCTCGCAAGGGAAGACCTCAAACCGTTGGGTTTGGAATGGTCCTTTACTTATGTCACTTGTGATGATATAATTTGTGCAATGAATCAAACAAGTCTACTCAATAATCATGCTCAAGGGTACTTAGATCTAACATGCCTTCATCCAAATAACTCCACGCAATGTAACACAACGAGCATATTGAACCATTAAATCAACATGTATAAATCATTATCCTAACACATCATAAACTAATAATATGCATAAGGAACAACCTAAATATGCTTTAACAAATAAATAACAAACTAAATTAAACCATGCTTTAAATAATAAACGAATAACCTAAAGACTATAACATGCTCAAATACAAATTTGGATGAGACGAGATACGTGTATCTTAAGTGGTACGTGGCATTGTATCCCGAGTGCAGACCATACTACCGTCCATTCGGAATCGGCTATAGAATTTACGTCCGGTTTTCCATCCGATATACCACAAAAGGGAACACATATCCCGCTCGTCTAACAATCACATCATGCCTCAAACGACTCTCATGCAATTATATATCAAAAATAATAAAACAAAAATAAAGAAGATAAGTAATAAATAAAAGGGCCCTCAGGTCTAACCTCTTTTTTCGTCTCTCGAAAGCGCGTCACACGGCCGTCGGAAGGGTAGATGCTTCGCAAATTTTCTGGTTCACTAATCCAACGCTTTTCCTCGTTGTTCCGTAATTCGGGCTTCTGTTTTCACTCCGTTTTGCTGCTGTTTTCAAGGTATTTTCTGGTCATTGTTTTAAGGCAATTTAGGGACTGTTTTGGTAACTGTTTTAGGGGTTAAGGGGCTGTGATTTTGGTGATCTTTAAGAGGAATTATGGGCAGTTTTTTGTGCAGTTTTGGGTCAGTTTCTGGACTGTTTTGGGTGTATAATGCAGTGTGATGTGCGACTATATGGAAGGGTTTTTGTGCGGAAATAGAGGGCAGTGGAGGAGGGTTATTCTCGGCAGTGAAGGGCTGTACAGTGGGCGGTTTGGGCGTAGACTACTGGCAGGTTTGGGGCTGTGTTTTGGCGTGAGTTTGAGGGGGATTTTGGGGGTGTTTGTGAGGCAGTTCAGGGTCTGTTTTGGCATGATTTTGGGGCTATGTTGAGGGGTTTATTCAGGCATGAACTGCTTGCTGTTTGAGTGTTGTTAGGCGTGAGGATTGGCTTGCTGGATTCGGCTTATGGGTTGCTTTCTTTTGCTTGTGTTTTGCTTACGTGAAGCCTCTAGGGTTTCTGCTCACTGGTCACATTTGGCTAGGTGCTCGGCAGGTTTCTAGGTGTCGTGTTTCGTGTGTAGCTGGTGGTTTAAGGTTTGATTCTGCTTGTGTTTGTTCCCTTTGTGCTCGGCATGGCAGATGGTGTTCGATGTGCAAGAGAATGAGAGCTGTTCACGTAGGGGATTTTGTTGAAGGGCTATGGTCTGTTTTCTTTAGGGGACGTGAACTGCATAAAGAGTGAGAGGAGATGGGCGTATCTAGGTCAGCAGTGTGTGAGTGCAGTTGTATGGCCTGGTGCTGAGAGGGTCATTAGGGTTTTACGTGAGAGGAGAGCGTGAAGCAGTGGCTATGTCGTGAGGGGCTGTTGATGCATGAGGCAATGTGAGGGGGGCTGTTGATGCGTGAGGCAATGTAGGGGTTGTCGATGCGAGAGGCGAGGGGTTGTTAGGGTGTGTTGCTTGTTGATTCTACGTGGAGAAGGAGACTGCGAGTGAGGGCTGGTCTGATCGTTTGTGGAGGGTTTAGGGTTATTCTTTCTTGATGAGTGTCGTGAGTCTTGTTGAATAAAGGGAAGCTATGGCGTGAGACAGAGGCAGTGAATGGGGGGGCTGGGCAGTGCGAGAGGCCGTGAAGTGAGGGTGCTGAAGGTTTTGAGTGCGTGAATGGCAGGTTTCGTGAGTGACTGTGCGCTGGATCAATTGAGGAAGGGTTGGAGGTGCTGCGTGGGGGCTCTTGGTGGCTGCCGAGTGAAGGGTTAGGGCTGTCTATTTGTTTGGCCGAGTCAAGGAGTTTATTGTTGCGTGAAGCTTTGTGGCCTGTTGATCGTGAGTCTGTATTAGGGTTTTTGTGTTGTTTTCGAGTGAGGGATCGTCAAAGGGAGAGGAGGCCGTGAGTTTTTTTGAGAGAGAAGGAGATCCAGGGTTAGATTGTGTTATGTTTATATAGTAGTGCATGACTAGGGTTTGTGCATGGATTTTAAAAGGAAACAAATCAATTAATTATGGATGGATTTTATTTAATTATTTAGGGAAATAATTGGTAGGGATTTTCTTTAATTTAGGTGAGTGATTTGTTTATTTTTGGAATTAGAATATTTTAATTTTGATTGATTTTGGTATTAAGTTTATTTAAATTTAATTGGAATTTAGTTTGTACTGGATTTTAATTTGTTTTAATTTGAATTGAATTGGTTTTTTAATTTGTGAGTTTTAATTTAATTAAGATTTCAATTTAATTGGTTTGTGATTTTTTAGATTAGGAATTTAATTGGTTATTTAATTTAATTTCAATTTAGTTATTTTAATTTCATTTCAATTATTTAATTTTAATTTGTGATTAATTTAATTGGTTTTAATTTACTTAGATTTAGTTTAAATTTAATTTGTGACACATATATTTTAAATGTTTAATTATTATTGGATGTGATTTAATGGGCTTGGGCTAAGGTTAAGTTTTAAAACGGAGGTCCAACAGCGAACCCGAAACTAAACACATGAACTAAATCCAACAAAACGTCAATTCTTGACTCTTCCCTTCCGACATCCGTTTCCCGCGATTTCCGCAACTTAAAAGATAGTGCCTCCAAATGAGGCTCATCATCGGGTTTCACATGCAAAAATGCAATGCCTACAATTAGCCAGTTGTCTGATTTGATTCTCCAGTGCTTTGATGGAAGCAGATTGGTTCTGAAACATAGCATCGTACTTTTTTAACTGAGCCAGCACTTCTGCTATTCCTGGTTCATTTGCCTGCTCCTGGATTTTGTTCTGTTGCTGGAATCCAGGTGGTGGATAGTTCTTTTGCCCTGAATTGTTGCTCCATGAAAAATTGGGATGATTCCTCCACCCTGGGTTGTAGGTGTTGGAATATGGATTGTTCCCCTGTCTGTTGAAATTGTTGACAAAATTCACAATCTCTTCAATTTGGTTCGGCTCTGGTGCTCCTCCATATGGTGAACTTGTGGATCCAGTGGTAAGAGTCTCCATGAATTTGCATATCTGATCCAGCTTGGCGTTGACTATTGTATTGGCTCCACTTTCATAAATTCCTGCAATTCTTTGGATCATGCTCCTTTCTGTTGGCCACAAGGAATTTTTATTGGCCATTTCTTCGATTAGGTCCCAGGCTTGATCTTCTCCTTTTGCCATTAAAGCTCTTCCAGCAGCAGCATCGATTGTGGTTCTCATTATTCCAAAAATTCCATTATAGAATGTTTGGACTTGAAGCCATTTTGGAATCTCATGGTGAGGACATTTCCGGAGCAAATATTTGTACCTTTCCCAAGCTTCGTAGAGAGTTTCTGAGTCTTGTTGTACAAAGGATGTGATGTCATTCCTCAGCTTTCTAGTTCTGGCTGGTGGAAAGTACTTTGCAAGAAATTTGGTGGCTAAAGTGTTCCAAGTTGTGATGGAACCTGCTGGTAGTGAATGTAGCCAAGCTTTAGCTCTGTCCTTCATGGAGTATGGAAAAACACGCAATCTCATTGCTTCTTCAGCTTCTCGGTTGTAATTGAAAGTGCCGCAAACTTCTAGGAAGTTGCTGATGTGGGCATTAGGATCTTCAGTTGCATTTCCCCCAAACTGTACTGACTGCTGAATCATCTGGATGCATGTTTTGATGCCACCCACATTTGCTGGTAAGGGAGGAAGTACAATACAAGAAATGAGTCTGTCAACCACCGAAATGGTTCTGTCTCGAATGGGAATTGGTGGTGCAACGTTCAAAGGTTCAGGTTCCATATTGACTAAAGCTTCTTGGCCTTCTCGCCTTTCCCTTCTCAACTGTCTGATGGTTCTTTCAATTTCCGGGTCAAGCGGTCGGAGTTCAAAGCTTCTGGTTCGTCTCATGAAGTTTCTGAGAACCTGAAACACAAGAAAACAAAAACAATAAGTAAAAACAAAATTAGATATAAGTAAATGTATCTAACCTTAAAACTAATAGTGAAAGATAAATAAGTCCCCTGTAACGGCGCCAAAAACTTGACCGGTGAAAACACACGCGTATAACGCAAGCGCACGTATCGTTCAAGTAGTATAAAAAGTATCGATCCCACAAGGACTTAATACCTAAGCTATTAATTTTATGAGGTCAAATGTTTACTAGTATCTAACAGGTTGTTTGATTGATTTGAAAAGGTGACGATTCTAAATTTAAAAATAAGTAAATAAAATTGTTCGGAAGTAGGTTTAAGAAAATTCAATATTAAAAACTATCTAAGCTTGTGATTTCTTCCAATATCATTTTAAAGATGAAGTGGTTATTTTATGTTTGTGTAATAAATCGGTTTACTAACCTGGAACACTAAATTATGCGAAAGCCTCTGTCGATGGTCAGACGCAAATACCTAGTTTAATCCAATTGAACCATATGTCTATATCAACCAAATTATCTGGATTCATTAAGTTTAAGTTCCAATTATGGTTACCCCCGCCCGACGGGTATATATCTATCCTGTAAGGAAATCTATTAAAGGGTTATCTATCCTCAAGGAAGATCGTGGGCCATTAAGTCTAAGGCTAAAACCTAAAATCCCTATGTCTAGTTCATTTTAGATTTACCAGATCAATCTTATTAGTGGCCAATTAACAAGACACTTTAGGCTAAAGACTTAATAAGTAAACCTTTAAATTACCCAAACTATAAAATAACCCCTTATAAACCGGTGATATTAAAAGTCATCACAACCTCAGATAACTAATTTAGTTACAACACATAACTAGGGCTAGTAAAAACTTGAAAGTAAAAGACATAAAGTAAAAATGCTGAAAAGTAATTGCGGTAAAGTAAAAGCTGAAAAGTAAATTACAATAAAATAAAATGCTAAGGTAAAAGGATCAACTTTTACTACTACTAATTTAGATATCTCCCTTAATATAATATATTAACTTGTGATTATTTTACCAACTAGCCATATAGGCGGTAACCTGATTAAGTCAAATTAAGTCCAACCAGCCATAAAGGCGGAACCAAAATAAACCCGCCATATAGGCGGTAAGAAAATTTAATTACCAACCGACCAATCTGGCGGTATCCTTGATTAGTCAGGTTTAAACCAGATTAAAATGAATTACCAACCGACCAATCTGGCGGTATCTTTATTAAGTCAATATTTTAAATAGTGAATATATTATATTTAAGGGAGATTAATCTAAATAACAATAGTAAAAGAATTACCTTTCACCCTAGTAGGGGGAAGTTACCTCATCATGGTGAATAGTAAAAACTGTAAAAAGTAAAGAAAGTAAATTACTATTATTACAGAACGTAATGAAAATTTAATTACAAAACTAAAATTAAAAGAAACTAAAAAGAGAACTACATATTTACATCAGAGAATTCAGAGAGAATGATACATTTAAAACTGAAATCTCGAGCTCAATTTATAGACCCCGGTATGCCTCCAGCGTCGCGACGCCAAAGCCTTTGGCGTCGCGACGCCAGCACTTTTTGGCGTGGCATGCTGAGGCGATGACACGTGGCAATTCTGGATAAGAAGATAAGGCGACACGTGGCAAGGCGGCTGAGATCTTAATTATTGCGACATGTGGCGGCTTCTGATTGGTCGGCTCAGATTCTTATCCGCCACGTGTCGATTTCGGATAAGTGAGCCAATAATAGATGCTGACGTGGCGAAACGTGGCGAAAGGGAGTGTCGGTACCGTAGGATTGCGACACGTGGCACGCTGTGATTGGTTGATGATGACGTGTCGATAACAGGGCATTTTAACTCGGTCAACTGGTGATGTGGACGATGACGTGGCTGATAGGTTGAGGGACACGTGGCGACACGTGGCGATGGCGACTGTCGGCACCGTAGGATGATGACACGTGGCACGGCGCACGTTAGCAAAGTCAAAATTTTCTCAGATTCTGACTTGTGGACCCGGTGCACGTTAGCACTGTTCGGCGTACGTTAGGCGTCGCGACGCCAAAGGCTTGTGCGTCACGATGTGAGAAATGATCAAAATGCCATTTTTGTCCGTTTTCACTATTTTGGCCCCAAATCACCTCCAGAAAGTCCTAAAACTTTATTTATCTACAAAATAACACAAACACATCAAAATATTCACAAAACTCAAGAAACTATACAAACTAATAGGTTAAATGAGTGGGAAATAGTGATATAATTACCATTCATCAGTCTCCAAATGGATTGAAGCAATAACACTGCCATCAAATGATTCAAAAGTGGTGATAAAATTCCTTAAAAAGAATATTTTCACCTGCTTTGGAACACATCAAGCAATTATCAGTGATGGAGGCACATATTTTTGCAACAGATATTTTGATGCACTCTTATCCAAATACGGAGTTACTCATAAAGTTGCCACTGCCTACCATCCATAGTCAAATGGACAGGTTGAAGTTTCAAACATGGAGATCAAAAAAATCTTGGAGAGAACCATTGGATCAACAAGGAGGGACTTGTCTACAAAACTAGATGACCCATTATAGGCCTACCAGACAGCTTATAAAACACCCATTGGTATGTCCCCATATCGAATGGTGTTTGGGAAAACATGCCATCTGCCAGTGGAGCTTGAACACAAAGCGCACTAGGTACTAAAGAAGTTAAATCTTGATCCATAAGCATCAGGAGAAAATCAACTCCACCAACTCAAAGAATTGGAGGAATTTCTCCTACAAGCTTATGAGAATGCCAGATTATACAAAGAAAATACCAAGAAATGGCATGATCGAAAAATAGTACGCAGACAACTGGAACCAAGGCAGCAGATGTTGTTATACAATTCGAGGTTGAAACTTTTCCCTGGAAAGTTGAAATCAAGGTGGTCAGGTCCATTTATGATTACTCAGGTTTTACCATATGGAGCTGTTGAGTTACTTGATCCCAACACCAACAAAACATTCAAAGTTAACAGTCAGTGTGTCAAGCACTACTGGGGAGAATCATTTGAGCGAAAAAAAGAAAGTGTCACACTTTCAGATCCAGCCTAACATTCGGGCAATCATGTCTAGCCGACGACATTAAACTTAGCGCTAGCTGGAAGGCAACCAATGCAATTTATGTATATATTCAGATTTGATGTGTTTTATTTTTTTATGTTTAATTTGGGTATGAAAAGTCACATTTCAGGATGGAAGACGTTCTCGCAAATCTTCACAAGTAATTTCCTTCTCTCCCTCAAAACTCTCTGATGAAAGTCTATAAAGCTCGCTTGGAACGAATGAGACTGCTGTTGATCAAAGGTATTCCTAATGACATTCATTGGATTATTGAAGCATGGGTCTGATTGGCAGGTGAGTCCTGACTCTTTTGTTTCATATTTTTCTGGTTTAGGAAGAAGCACCTATGCTAAAAATAGAAGAGCTAAAAGAATGGGAGTTTGCTATAAATGTGCACGCATGACATGTAATACTCATTGTCATTCTTTAGGAATGGTGTCTGATAACCGTGAAGATAAAATTAAATTCATTAGGGATGGCTTGATTAAGGAGTCTTTGGATGACATATCTAAGACTCTTGAGAGGCATTCCAGTGGATATGTGCATCATGCAATTCACATGTTATATACACAATTTCGAAAAGAAAAACAACAATTAAGTCTCGGGAATCTGACTCTAAAAGACCATGTTTTCCAATTTATAAGAAAATTGGATGGGAAGCTTGTCCCTGGCGCATAGACGTCATTCAAGCTGTTACTTCCTGTAAATATTATTTCCTTTTTGTCTTTAACTAATAATTTTGATTTGTTTTGTTATTTTATTTTATTTTCTCCGAAATGATCCTGACTATTTGACTTTCACGATATATTTTACTGATTAACTAATAATTGTCATCTAGCAAGTACTAGTGCTATTATTACTCACCATGTCTTTCAGGTGTTATAAATTCAACTCATCATTGCACTCTTGAAGGCATCCAGATTTGAGAAAGAAACATAAAAAATGAAAGATACTTCAAGAAGACGAGTTGTAAACATCTGTGTGTTTTGCGGTACTAGTGTTGGTTCTAAGCTAGAGTTCGTTGAGGCAGCACAGGAATTAGGTCTAGTCATAGCTGAAAGGAATATGCACTTAGTATATGGCGGTGGCTATCTTGGACTAATGGGGATCGTTTCAAGGGTTGTACAGGAAGGAGGCAGTCAAGTCTTGGGAATCATCCCAAAACCTTTGGCGGAGGCAAATGTTATTGGACCATCAAACGGAGAGGAACTAATCGTGCCAGGTATTTTTGAACGACTAGTGGAAATGATTAACCGTGATGATTTTTTTATTGCTTTGCCAGGTGGCTTGAGCATAATGGAGGAAATTTTTACAGTGCTATCTTGGGCAAACTTGAACATACACCATAAACGATTGGACTGTTCAACGTTGATGGATTTTATGATGTTCTTTATGTATTTCTTGATGATGCCCAGAGAAATGGATTCGTGTCAAAACCTGTAAAAGAAATCATATTCACTGCCAGAACTGCCCATGATTTAATTGACCAAATCTTAGCCTTTGAACCACAAATTGACCCTATCCTATTGAAGATAATTGTAGGGTTTTCTAGGTCAAACCAAGATCAAATTAAGCATATAAACGTGTGAATACATCAAAGTAAAGTAGCGGAAATACTCACTTTGATCGGCTTTTGCGATGCGAAGACAACAAAAAATTCTGATCCAAGCTTTTCCTTCTTGTGTGTTTCAGCCAAGGTCCCTTTTGTTGTGTTCATCAAGCTCCAAGCTTTGTGAATGATTCCATGCTCAAAGATGGGTTTCCCTATCACATTTGAATGACTCTTTAAGTGCTAGCTTAGGATGATTTTGCAACAAAACTCTTCCTTATCATCATTGAAGCTCACGGCAAAGTGAACAAATTGAGAGAGTTTTTGAGTTGCCAAAAATGGCGTGAACGGAGAGAAGAAAATGTGAATGTGTTAAGTTGTTTTACTTTTCAAAACATCAAAAGGATATACCAAACACAAAAATTTGGTAAATGTCCATCAATTTTGACACTTGTGTAAGAAACAAGTTAACCAAAAATCCTACCAACTTCTATCAACATAAAGTTGATAAAGTTGACTAGGTGATGTGACAAGTGTGGGCCCCACTTGATTCAAAATCCGAGTGGGCCCGCTAACACATTCCGGGCTCGGGTTCGCTAATTCCGAATTAACGAATTTTCCGTTGCGACGTAATTAAATCAAATTTAATTAAATAATTATGCCTAGCAAAATTACTATTCACGTCGCTAGCGAATTAATTCTAAATTAACTCGTTTGCCCGAATTAAAATCAAATTTTAATTCCGCGTCGAAATCTAATTTCGTTTAATATATCGAATATATTATTTTATCGATTAATTCCAAATTAATCATTCTCTCTCTTTAAATAGAATTTTATCCCAGATAAAATATCTCCGTAATTAATCCTAGATTAATTTTCTCTCTCTTATAATTTATCCTAAATTAATTATGTGCGAGTCATACGTCATTGGTGAATCTTCGGGAAGCGACCCATGAGATCCCTGGATATGTTGGCAGTAAATCTGGTCGTCGGACTATCCGAACATGTACGTACCTAGTACTACGTTTTTACTGATTTACAAGACATGGTTGGCTTCTAGCAAAGCACTGTGCCTACCCAATTCTCCAGAAATATTCTTAAAGGAATATGTAATCTATATCAGGCGTAGTATACGTAGTATAGCGTATTGCGATCCAGTATCGGATGTCACGTGCTAGGCCTGGGGCTGGAATTGTGTCTGCCCCGTACGAAGCACATATCGGATCTCTGGTAACTAGTCTCTATAATCGGATAAACATGACCTAGTCATATTATCCCGATAGCTGAGCATATAAGAGCACCAGTTTCGTATCCTGCGTGACCATCATCTCCATATGACTGAAGTGATATTTCCATCTCGACATCACACCCAATACATTACGATTCTCAATATACCCAGAAAAGGCGTACACAGAACCTGTTAATGCCCTGGACGACCAAAACCAAAGTATATTGATTGTCGCAAGTATTAGAGATGCAAGTCTCAGGTTAAGACCAAATACACCTACCCTGATTCGGACTTCCATAGACACATAGTCACACTACCAATGGAATTCCGAGGGGTCTATCCAGAACGAAGCTGTTTCCGTACCATCAGTAAACACAACCTCCTATTACACTTGCATGAGTATCCAATACCCAAATATATGAGAACTATGTCGTTATGCTCCCATAACACGCACAATTGCAATACTAGTCTATTCCGCATTATCGATGTCCAATCTCGATAATAATATGACTAGGGATATTTTAATGATTAAACCTTAGTGGATTAATATTGTCTCATATCTTATTAATCATGAACTAATCATATGGACTTTTATCATTTATGTATCTTGATAATCCAATTATAAATGATAAAAGAGCAATTTCCTTTGTCACATAGTTAATTTGTACAACAACACCATGTTCTGTACAAATAGTGATGCAACAATCTCCCACTTGGCCTATAGCCAATCACTCAAGTGTCCTACATTTGAACTATATACGGTTCGCTCAAACTTCTGGTGAGAAAAAGCTTTCGTCAGCGGCTTTACAAAGTTATCATCTGATGTGATTTATTCGATCATCACATCGCCATGATGTATGATCCGAACGAATCAGATGAATAGTTGAAGTATATACTTGGATCATTGATGAGACCATTAATTCTTTAGCCTGTGTTGTAGCCTAGCTCAGCTGCTAACAGAACTACTCCTAATCCAATTAGGATTATTTAGATCCAAAGTGCTTCTATTGCTCACTCAGCTGCAGCAATATTCCAATTTTGTTGTTTATTCGGCAACAGTATCTTGCTTGGAAGATTTCCAGCTCATTGTTCCGTTATTCAAACTATACAGTACCCTTATTACGACTTATAATCATTATTGTCGGTTTATAAACTTGCAGCAATGAACCCAGTCACTTCAAGTTCTCCTTCTCCATAGTATAAGACATCATCCTTAGTTTGTCTAAGATACTTAAGGATGTTCTTAACATCAGTCCAGTGACTATCACTTGGATTGGCCTGATTGTGACTCCATATACTCAAAGCATATGAGACACCAGGTCGCGTACATTTCTTTCAATGTACGAGTTCTCGGAGAGTGCTAACAACTTTTAGATCTATCCCAGTAGATCCTTATTCCTATAATAAAAGTTGTCTCTCCCAAGTATTCTATGGAGAATTTTCATGAAAGCCAAGCTTTCACCGATTGTATTATGGGAATTTCATTTCCAAGAAATGATATATCATCATTATATAGGACAATCACTGTCAGTGCGCTCCCATTAACCTCCTTATATACACAAGAATCATTTTCTTTTTGAATTAAATCATATACCATTATGATTACATCAAAACACTGGTTCCAAGAATGTAATGCTTGCTTCAATCCATCAATAGATCGAATTAACTTGCAAACTTTGTTTGCTCGTTTTGGTACGACAAAACCGTCAGGATGTTGTAAACATCCTCCAAAAGGTTTCCTTTTAAGGAAAGCGATTTTGACGTTCTGCTGCCATATTTCATAAATGAAACATGCAGCAATAGCAAGCATTATCCAAATGGATTTAACCATGACAACGAGTTAAAAGGTTACGTCGTAATCAACACAATGTTGATAACGATACCTTTTCGCTACAAGCCTAGCTTTGTACGTTGGTTCGCTGCCATCCATGTATGTCTTCCTTGAAGACTTATATAGTACCAATAGGCACAATGTCTTCCGGTACATCAACCAGTGCCTAAACTTGGTTGGTATATATGGAATCCATTTCGGACTTCATGGAACTTTGCCATAATAGGGATTCGATACCTTGTATCACTTCCTCATACATAGTCGGTTTGTCTTCCTGAATGAGATTGACATCTTCATGAGGTGAGATCAGAAACCCATACCTCCCAGATTATTTTCTGACTCTCTCCGACTTGTGCGGTTCTTGTGTATTCGAATATTATTGGTATAGTTTCATCCTTGATGAACTATTTATGTTCCATTAAGGACTCGGTGCCTAGAACAGTAGTACCTCGATTTTCATCGATTTTTACTTTCCTCCCACTTACCACTGCATATAGGTATTCCTTTTAAGAAAACCGCATGGAGTGCAACAATTAAATTGTTCTCTTGTGAGTTGTATAAGTACTATACTTTGGTTTCCCTAGGATAACCTACAAATTAGGCAATTATCTGATTTGGGTTTTAGTTTGGTATCATCCAAACTTATGCCCAGCATTCCCAAATCTTTAGGAATGAGAAAACCCGGTTTCTTTTCTGTTCATATCGAATATGAAATCTGTCAAACACATATTTATGGAACCCTATTCAAAATAAGTTTTGCACTGGTTAATGCGTATCCCCAGAAGGAAAATGGTAGCTCAGAGCGACTCATGATTAACCTTACTATGTCCAACAAGGTTCGGTTTCTCAGTTCGGACACACCGTCATATTGAGGTGTTCCGTAAGGAGTCCACTGTGAAAGAATACTATACTCTTTCATGTAATTGTGAAACTTATTGCTTAAGTATTTTCCACCATGGTCTAACCGTGACGGTTTAATACTCTTGCCGATCTATTTTTATACTTCATGCTGAAACTCTTTGAATTTATCAAAAGTTTCCGGTTTATGTTTCACAAGAAAAACATAACCATAACGCGATGCTACATCCGTAAAGGTTATGAAGTATTTATATCCACCTCTAGCCTAGCTAGATATGGGCCCACTTACGTCACTATGAACGAGGGCTAACAGATCAGTGGCACTTATACTTTTACCAAGTAAAAAGTGTTTTAGGCACTTTCCCTATTAAACTAGATTCGTAGACATCATTTGATTAGAATCAAATCCGTCCTAGTACCCACTTTTCGAAAGTGTGGATATACGAGTCTTGTTAATGTGTCCCAGACAAAAATGCCACTAATAAGACTCAATTGATTTATTCAGTTTAAGCTATTTGTTTGTCATGTCATACGTTTGAGATTAATTTATATTCAAAATATAAATACTGTTATTCACATCTAATGTGTTTATCTCAATATCATCTTTATAAAATAAAACATTTTAGTGTTCTAGGATATAAAGGTATACCCGCAACGGGTTAAACTTAGAAATGGAGATAATGTTTCTAGTCAAACTAGTTACATTGTAACAGTTTCCTAATTTAAGTACACACCCAAAGGGTAGTTCCTAAACTTAGGTCTCTACGGTTAAAACAGCGACTCTCGTCCCGTTTTCGACTCACAGGTCAATCTCAACTAAAGCTAGTCTCCTGCTAATCAGCAGATTTTGCACATCCGTACATATTTATGTACCACATCTAGTATCAAAAATCCAATTTTGAAACTAGTAGTGAACATGTTTATGACAAACATATTTG
Organism: Zanthoxylum bungeanum; assembly: GCA_019454045.1. Lineage (NCBI taxonomy): Eukaryota > Viridiplantae > Streptophyta > Magnoliopsida > Sapindales > Rutaceae > Zanthoxylum > Zanthoxylum bungeanum. The sequence goes on from SKCR01041007.1 coordinate 100,630, forward strand.
AAGCCGGAGCCTTGCCCCGTCTTCACTTCCTTCATGTCTGCCTTGTCCATACGGCAGTCACATATCCAGTGACCCCGTTTGCCACAGTTTAGGCAGATATTTTGGGATGCGTCCTTTGTCTTCCCAGAAGACTGTGATGATTTTGCATTTTCCCCTTTTAGAAGCTCTAGCTTTGCCTCCTAGAGTATAGCCATCAACTCTCCAAGAGTTTACTCTTGGTTCATAATGAATCTGCCCCAGCTTTCGGGTAGAGACTATAAGATCAAATCTTTGGTAGTCTCGGCCACATAGGTAATGCCCAGCTAACCTAGTTGATCGATGTCAACAATCATCTGCGACACCTAGTGGTCGACAGATGTACCCTCTGACATACACGAGCGAAAGAGCTTCTTTTAGCAATTTGTACTTCTAAGATCTAAGAATAGATCTATGAAGATCTTTAATTTCATCATAATGGTACAAGGATCTAATCCTTAATTTTGATGATAGAATTAAAGAGTTATTGCGGTAAGCATAAAGGATTGAGCATTAAAGTTATCATCACCATGAGTCTTCCAAAACTCATGCTCCACTATATGCTCAACTCCGGGCTCAGGCCCAAAAGGTTTCTCTATCAAATAAAATAACTTCTCAGTTCCCACGACTATCCTGAGGTTTTATTCCCAATTTGAAAATTAAAGTCGTTTAATGACATTTTCTCCCATGATTATGTTTTTAAACACTAATCTTTCAGTTATCTTGATTACTCTAGTCCAACTATCCAATCAACGATTTCATGTACTATTGAATATAATGATTACTATAGTCTAACTATATAATCAACTATAATTTAATTAGTTAAATTCAAATATATTTATTACTATAATCCAATTATATAATCAACTATAAATTGAAGTAGTTTGAATACAGTCCAACCGTTTAATTAAAAACAACAATTAAATATTAGTCCAACTAATATATTTAAATAATGACGAAAAACTAAAATGAGCGCGTATTGGCAAGTATCTAAACGAAATTGCAAATTTAATACTTGCCTCCCACTATTTTTCGGCGAGCCTCTAACCCTCTGTTGAGTACTCGGGAAACCTAGTTTCCTAGTGGGCTAGGATCCCGTTAAATAACATACAACCTTGACTTTGGCCAACAAGCTGTATGATATTTAACTTGGTAGATCTCTAAGATCAATTGGATCTCATCCAATTCCTAGATCCAGTAGGTGGACATCCAAGTCCGAAACATATATCTAATATATGCCAATATATCCAATATATTCCCTAACCTTTTTTTCCTCTGAATCAACTAAACATTGGCTTTGGCACAAAAACTTAATGATTCCAGTTAAGTGGGACCCATTAACCTTGGAAAGCTTCGTAATCGATGTCGATGGACAAGAAGTGATCTTGACTTTGGCCAACAAATCACAACTTGGACAAGACATGCGATATGGAACAAAGCCTTCATGATTCAAACACATCCGCGATGGACAAAGGCCTTGACTTTGGCCAACAAACCAGTGCCAATATTGTATCTTGAGAATGAATCATTCAATGGAAGGAAAGCGCTTAATATTTGTTGAGGGTTTTTCGCGTAATTGGTAACCAATTAATTATCTTTGATTAGGTCTCATCATACACCCTTAAACATGCATTCTAAAAGCATAATGAGGCGCGGTAAATAAATTAATAATGATATGCAGATGGATATTTAAAACAACTTGTTCCTAGAACAAATCTCTCCATTTCCTCTCTCCCGCTAGCACAAATCTTACTTCTAACCAATTACATAACACTTCTAAAGAAACCTCATTTACATTGAGGGGAATAGGTGAAAAGAGAAATACAAAGAGTCAAGAGGTAATAGGCTGGACACGCATGTCTAATTTAATAAATTCTAAATTTATTACAACAATTTCCAAAATTTTCCTCACCCATCTAATATCCATCTGATATATATTATTCATACATCACATCCATGTATTCACACAAAGTATGTTATCAATCAATCTAATCCAATTAATTAATCTGAAATTAATGACCATCCAATGTTCAAACAACGATTTGATTTGCGCGAGTCCAACTCGTTTTAAGAATAAGTACTCAAAGTACGAATTCTTGAATTATATCAAACTACAATATTAAATCCAATTAATTTGTATTCAATACTAATTCTTTATTTAATTCTAAATTAAATAATTACACTTTATTAATGAGCCTTTGCGACTTAGATTCTAAATCTAATCTTTACGGGTCTCAAAGCCCAATTAACATCCAATGTCAATTTAATTAAAGTCCAATGGGCTTTCAATTAATTTATAAGGCATGGACTTTGGCAACCAAAGCCCAATAAGGAATCGCCTTTGCCAAAAATCAATTTAGGCCCATTAGGCTCAATTAAAATATTAAAGGCCCATTTTATTATATTTGGACTTTATGAAAATGGTTTTAGGCCCAATTGGATCCAACCAATTAACCTAAACGAAAATTGGCCCAACCAAGCCCATTAAGCCCAATACAACTTTATTAGCCCAATTCCAAATTTAGCTCAACTAATTAAATTCTAAAATTCCAAATTTCACAATTCAATTAACTAAAATGTATTAGCCATAATTAACTACTTAAATCAACATTTCCAAAATACCAATTTACATAATTAATCATGCTTTCTAATTATCAATTCATGTCCAACATAATTGAAGAAAAATCAATCCCATTCATGCTTTGAGCTCACGACAATTAGAGGGATTTTAATTCTGAATTAACGAATTTTTCGTTGCGACATAATTAAATCAAATTTAATTAAATAATTATGCCTAGCAAAATTACTATTCACGTCGCTAGCGAATTAATTCTAAATTAACTCGTTTACTCGAATTAAAATCCAATTTTAATTCCGCGTCGACATCTAATTTCGTTTAATATATCGAATATATTATTTTATCGATTAATTCCAAATTAATCGTTCTCTCTCTTTAAATAGAATTTTATCCCAGATAAAATATCTCCGTAATTAATCCTAGATTAATTTTCTCTCTTATAATTAATCCCAGATTAATTATGTGCGAGTCATACGTCATTGGTGAATCTTCGGGAAGCGACCCATGAGATCCCTGGATATGTTGGCAGTAAATCCGGTCGTCGGACTATCCGAACACGTACGTACTTAGTACTACGTTTTTTACCGATTTACAAGACATGGTTGGCTTCTAGCAAAGCACCGTGCCTACCCAATTCTCCAGAAATATTCTTAAAGGAATATGTAATCTATATAAGGTGTAGTATACGTAGTATAGCGTATTGCGATCCAGTATCGGATGTCACGTGCTAGGCATGGGGCAGGAATTGTGTTTGCCCCGTACGAAGCACATATCGGATCTCTGGTAACTAGTCTCTATAATCGGATAAACATGACCTAGTCATATTATCTCGATAGCTGCAGCATATAAGAGCACCAATTTCGTATCCTACGTGACCATCATCTCCATATGACTGAAGTGATACTTCCATCTCGACATCACACCCAATACACTACGATTCTCAATATACCCAGAAGAGGCGTACACAGAACCTGTTAAAGCCCTGGACGACCAAAACCAAAGTATATTGATTGTCGCAAGTATTAGCGATCCAAGTCTCAGGTTAAGATGAAATACACCTACCCTGATTCAGACTTCCATAGACACATAGTCATACTACCAATGGAATTCCGAGGGGTCTATCCAGAGCGAAGCTGTTTCCGTACCATCGGTAAACACAACCTCCTATTACACTTGCATGAGTATCCAATACCCAAATATATGAGAACTATGTCGTTATGCTCCCATAACACGCACAATTGCAATACTAGTCTATTCCGCATTATCGATGTCCAATCTCGATAATAATATGACTAGGGATATTTTAATGATTAAACCTTAGTGGATTAATATTGTCTCATATCTTATTAATCAGGAACTAATCATATGGACTTTTATCATTTATGTATCTTGATAATCCAATTACAAATGATAAAAGAGCAATTTCCTTTGTCACATAGTTAATTTTTACAACAACACCATGTTCTGTACAAATAGTGATGCTATGGGTCATAATTGTCCAACAATAATCTGGTCTGATAACGATCGTGGTAAAAAGCGACGGATAAATATGGATCTTAACCTTTAATTTTAGATGTAGAATTTCAGCTAACCAGGTACTATCTTCTAAACTCTTCTTCTACTTTTTTTAGACATTGGGGACAATGTCTCATTTAGGTTTGGGGGATGGGAATAGTTGACTAGTATCTTGTTTTTTATTATGTTGTTTTTATTTGATTTTTAGTCTAAATTTTAAAAAAAAATCAAAAAAAATAAAAAAAATTTAAAAAAAAATAAAAAAATATATATATATATATATTGTGTTTTTGTGTTTTTAATTTAATTAATTAGGTGAAATTGGTGTGAGATAGCTGTGTAAGGAATTTTTACTCCTGAGACGGATCTCAACCTAGTTCGTAACAAGTTAAATGTTTGTTTATTTCCTTTTGAATTATTTAATTTGTGAATTCTCCATAAACTGACTAAAATGGATCTTCATACGCTCAGTTGACAATTATTATCAATATACATGGTAACATACGGGCATGAGTTATAATTGAAAATTTTGTAATATTCAGTGCTCTAGTTTAATTGGAGGAAGCATCTAAAAAAGCAATGGAATAAAAATAATAATAATAATAATAATAATAAATATATCTGAGATCCGAGTAATTAAGTCTGTAGAGGTGTTTTAACACCTAGTGCCCTAAAGCCAACTGGCTTGGGAGTCACTGGCCCAAAGCTCGCTACATGGATCGAAGATGTTATAAAAATAAAAAGAGACATATGAAATCCGAGTAATTAAGTCCGTAGGGGTGACTTAACACCTAGTTCCCTAAAGCCAACTGGTTTGGGACTCACTGGCCCAAAGCTCGCTACATGGATTGAAGATGTTACTTTATTTATTTTACTCAAAAAAAAATTCTGAAAAATATTCCATTGCTAAAAAAAGGTCTGAATTCTGATATAACTTTAGGACAAAAATATTACCATATTTTCAACTACACTTATAAATATTGTGGGCACAATGAGTTGATTAATACTTTGTTGGTTTTGTATATGGAGAATGGTAAAAATAATCGGAGAATTTACTTATTCGGTAATTTAGAAAGAAAGAAAGCAACTTTTAACTTGGATAATAAGGTTCACTTGCTTAGTCACTAACTTGTTTATTCTCTTTTCTTTTGTCTTTTTGCTTTTATGTGCATTAGATTGACGTTTATGGGTATCGTTGATGTAAGCCCTCACGAGACTACAACTCATTCACTAGGGACACCTAGGGGTTTAAAGGCTTATTGCATACGCTAAATGCAACCGTGATCCCTACGAAAGTTGCTTAGTTTAATTTTATTTTAAAGATGTTTATGTTATTTTGTTGTTTTGCTCGAGGACTATCAAAATGTTAGGTTTGGGGGTGTGATGAGTGGTAAATAGATAACTATTTCCCACTCCATTGACTTAATATTTTGTATAGTTTCTTGAGTTTTGTGAATATTTTGATATGTTTTGTGGTATTTTGTAGATAAATAAAATAACAGGAATCTCTGGAATCAATTCGAGGCCAAAATAGTGGAAAACTGACTAAAGGGGAAAAAATATAAATTTCCTGCTAAAATGCGTCATTTGCTAAAATGTGCCATGTTAAAATGCGATGTCTGCTAACGTATGTCGGAGACTGCTAACGTGCGCCGAACACGTGTCACCATCATAGGCTGCTGACACTCATCATTGAAACACGTTATTGCTTGCGTCATGCTGACGTCAGCGTCGTGACCGCAAACTCTTACCTGTCATGACGCCAAGCCAATAATTCAGCTAATAATTCTGCCGAGGCCATGTGTAACAATCTCCGCGAAGCCCGTGCCATGCTTCCAACATCAACGGTGCGTCGTGACACGTAAGGTTGCATGCGTCGCGACGCGAAGGCACAAAATTTCCCTATAAATTGAGGCCGAATTTCAGTTGTAAACTCATACTTTCTTCTAAGGAATTCCTTAAGAATACTAAGAATATTGTATCTTGTTTTTTTATTTACAGCTTTGTGTAATTAATTTTATTTACTTTTCGCAATAGCACTTTCTTTTCTTTACTTTTCAGTCTTTTACTATTCAACATGAGTAGGTAACTCTCTTCTGCTAGGGTGAAAGGTAAGCTTTTATTACTAATATTTAGATTAATCTCCTTTAATTATAATATATAAACTATTTAAAACCTGACTTAATAGGATACCGCCTTTATGGTCGGTTGGACTTAATAAAATTGGTTTTAACCTGACTAAATTGGATACCGCTTGTATGGTCGGTTGGAATTAATTATAAATTTGACTTAATCAGGATACCTCCTATATGGTCGGTTGGTAATTATCATGCAAAGTTAATATATTATAATAAGGTAGATATCTAAAATAGAAGTAATAAAAGTGGATCCTCTAACCCCAGTATTTTCTTTTATTATATTCTTACCTTTTTAATTTCCAGTATTTACTTTATGTTATTTACTTTATTTAAGCTTTTACTAGCCTTAGATATGTGTCGTAACTAAACGCGTTATCTGAGGTTGTGATTGATGGGTTTCTAGGTTAGTCCCAATAATCATTCAAGCATAGAAATCATGTGTGAATACTCACAAAAGTATGGCGGAATCATACTTACATTGATCGGCTTTTGCGATGCGAGGAACAACAAAACTTTCTCCCTTGAAGAAGCTCTCGGCATGCCTCCAATTTGGGCTCCATTTGCTCGGCCAAGCTCCAAGCTTGGGTGTGCATTCCATGCCCATGGGTGGGTTTCCCTATCACCTTCGTAAGACTCCTAATGTGTGCTAGCACTCGGAAAAATTTGCCGCAAATCTTTCCCAAACTTCTTCTTCAAGTCTCGGCATTTGCAGAAAAATAAGGAAGAAAATGGCCCAAGGCCGAGAGATAGAGAGGAGAGAATAAAGGAATGTGTTAAGTGTGGTGTGTATTAGATTTCAAAAAACTAATACCATTTTTCACTTTCCAAAAGTACAAGGCATTAAAGCCATTCAACCACCACCATCAATCACTCAAAAGTATCTAGTTGTCACATCACTCAAAGTGACTCGACATCACATCAAGTAAAGTGACTAATGATTTGACGCTAGATGTGACTTGTCTGCCGTACTTGAATTCGAAATGAGAGTGGGCCCACAAACACTCCCGGGCTCGGGTTCGCTAATTCCGAATTAACGAATTTTCCGTTGCGACGTAATTAAATCAAATTTAATTAAATAATTAAACCTAGCAAATTTACTATTCACGTCGCTAGCGAATTAATTCTAAATTAACTCGTTCGCCCGAATTAAAATCTAATTTTAATTCCGCGTCGAAATCCAATTTCGTATAATATATCGAATATATTATTTTATCGATTAATTCCAAATTAATCGTTCTCTCTTTAAATAATATTTTATCCCAGATAAAATATCTCTGTAATTAATCCCAGATTAATTTTCTCTCTTATAATTTTATCCTATATTAATAAAGTGTGAGTCATACGTCATCGGTGAATCTTCGGGAAGCGACCCATGAGATCCCCGGATATGTTGGCAGTAAATCCGGTCGTCGGACTATCCGAACACGTACGTACCTAGTACTACGTTTTTACCGATTTACAATACATGGTTGCCTTCTAGCAAAGCACCGTGCCTACCCAATTCTCCAGAAATATTCTTATAGGAATATGTGATCTATATCCGGCGTAGTATACGTAGTATTGCGTATTGCGATCCAGTATTGGATGTCACGTGCAAGGCCCGGGGCTAGAATTGTGTCTGCCCCGTACGAAGCACATATCGGATCTCTGGTAACTAGTCTCTATAATCGGATAATCATGACCTAGTCATATTATCCTGATGACTGCAGTATAAAAGAGCATCAGTTTCGTATCCTACTTGATCATCATATCCACTATGACTGGAGTGATACTTTCGTCTTGACATCACACCCAATACACTACAATTCTCAATATACCCAGAAGAGGCGTACACAGAACCTGTTAAAGCCCTGGACGAACAAAACCAAAGTATATTGATTGTCGCAAGTATTATCGGTGTAAGTCTCAGGTTAAGACCAAATACACCTACCCTGATTCGGACTTCCATAGAAACATAGTCATACTTCCAATGGAATTTTGAGGTGTCTATCCAGAGCGAAGCTGTTCCCGTACCATCGGTAAACAAAACCTCCTATTACACTTGCATGAGTATCCTATACCCAAATATATGAGAACTATGCCGTAATGCTCCCATAACGCGCACAAGTGTAATACTAGTCTATTCCGCATTATCGATGTCCAATCTCGATAATACTACGACTAGGGATATTTAATGATTAAACCTTCATGGATTTATACTGTCTCATATCATCTAAATCCGGAACTAATCATATGGACCTTTTATCATTTATACATCTAGGTAATACAATTACAAATGATAAAAGGGCAATTTCCTTTGTCACATAGTTAATTTGTACAACAACACCATGATCTGTACAAATAGTGATGCTATGGGTCATAATTGTCCAACAATCTCCCACTTGGCCTATAGCCAATCACTCAAGTGTCATACACCCGAACTATGTACGGTTCGCTCAAACTTCTGCTGAGAAAAAGCTTTCGTCGTTATTCGATCATCACATCGCCACGATGTATGATCCGAATGAATCAGATGAATATTTGAAGTATATATCTGGATCATTGATGAGACCATTAATTCATTAGCCTGTGTTGTAGCCTAGCTCAGCTGCTAACAGAACTACTCCTAATTTGCTTAGGATTATTATCGATCCAAAAGGCTTCTATTGCTGCCTCAGCTGCAGCAATATTCTGTTTTTGTTGTTTATTCGGTAACAGTATCTTGCATGGAAGATTTCCAGCTCACTGTTCCGTTATTCAAACTGTATAGTACCTTTGTCACGACTTATAGTCGTTTTTATCAGTTTGGAAACTTGCAACGGTGATCCCAGTCACTTCAAGTTCTCCTTCTCCATAGAATAAGAAAGCATCCTTAGTTCATCTAAGATACTTAAGGATGTTCTTAACATCAATCCAGTGACCATCACTTGGATGTTCTTAACATTTATTTCAATGTACGAGTTCTCGGAGAGTATTAACAACTTTAAATCTATCCCAGTAGATCTTTATTCCTAGAATAAAGGTTGTCTCTCCCAAGAATCTACGGAGAATTTTCATGAAAGCCAAGCTTTCACCGATTGTATTATGGGAATATCATTTCCAAGAAATGATATGTCATCATTACTTAGGACATTCATTGTCAGTGCGTTCCCATTAACTTTCTTATATACACAAGAATCATTTTCGTTTTGAATTAAATCATATACCATTATGATTACATCAAAACGATAGTTCCAAAAACGTTATGTTTGTTTCAATCCATCCATGGATCGAATTAACTTGCAAACCTTGTTTGCTCGTTTTGATACGACAAAACCGTCAGGATGTTATAAACATCCTCCAAAAGGTTTCCATTTAAGGAAAGCGATTTTGACGTTCAGCTGCCATATTTCATAAATGAAACATGCAGCATTGGCAAGCATTATCCAAATGGATTTAACCATGGCAACGAGTAAAAGGTTTCGTCATAATCGCCAAAATGTTGATAACGATACCTTTTCGCTACAAGACTAGCTTAGTACATTGGTACGTTTCCATCCATGTATGTCTTCCTTGAAGACTTATATAGTACCAATAGGCGCAATGCCTTCCGGTACAACAACTAGTCTCTAAACTTAGTTGATATACATGGAATCCATTTCGGATATCATGGCACTTTGCCATAATAGGGAGTCGATACCTTGTATCACTTCCTCATACCTGGTCAGTTCGTATTCCTCAATAAGATTGACATCTTTATGAGGTGAGATCAGAAACCCATACCCCAGGTTATTTTCTGACTCTCTCTGACTTACGCGGTTCTTGTGTATTCGAAGATTATTGGTATAGTTTCATCCTTGATGAACTATTTGTGTTCCATTAAGGAATCGGTGTCTGGAATAGTATTATTCCGATTTTCATCGAGTTTTACTTTCCTCCCACTTACCACTGCATATCGGTATTCCTCTTAGGAAAACCGCATGGCGAGCAACAATTACATTGTTCTCATGTGAGTTGTATAAGTACTATACTTTGGTTTCCCTAGGATAACCTACAACTTTGGCACTTATCCGATTTGGGTTATAGTTTGGTATCATCCAAACGTATGCCCAACATTCCCAAATCTCCAGGAATGAGAAAACTCGGTTTCTTTCCTGTTCATATCTAATATGAAATCTGTCAAACAGATTTTGTGGAACCTTATTCAAAATAAGGTTTGCAATGTTTATGCGTATCCCTTGAAAGAAATGATAGCTCAGAGCGACTCATGATTAACCTAATCATGTCCAACAAAATTCGGTTTCTCCGTTCGGACACACCGTCAAATTGACGTGTTCCGGAAGGAGTCCTCATTGAAAGAATACTATACTCTTTCAAGTATATGAGAAACTTATTGCTTAATTATTCTCCATCATGGTCTAACCGTGACGGTTTTAATACTTTAGTCGATCTGTTTGTCAACTTCGTGTCGAAACTCTTTGATTTCATCAAAAGTTTCTGATCTGTGTTTCATGAGAAACATTAACCATAACGCGATGCAACATCCGTAAAGGTTACGAAGTGTTCATATCCACATCTAGCCTAGCTAGACATGGGCCCACTTACGTCACTATGAACGAGGGCTAACAGATCGGTGGTACTTGCACTTTTACCAAGTAAAAGGCACTTTAGGCACTTTGCCTAATAAACTAGATTCGTAGACATCATTTGAATAGAATCAAATTCGTCCTAGTATCCACTCTTCGAAAGTGTGGATATACGAGTCTTGTTAATTGTGTCCCAGACAAGAATGCCACAAATAAGTCTCATCTGATTAATTCAGTTTGAGCTATTAGTTTGTCATGTTATACGTTTGAGATTTATTTATATTCAAAATATAAATATTGTTATTCACATCTAATGTGTTTATCTCAATATCATCTTTATATAATAAAACACTTTAGTGTTCTAGAATATAAAGGTATACCCGCAACGGGTTAAACCCTGATATAGAGATAATGTTCTAGTCAAACTAGTTACATTGTAAAAGTTTCCTAATTTAAGTACATACCTGAATGGTAGTTCCTAAACTTAGGTATCTACGATTAAAACAGCGAATGTCGTCCCGTTTCCGATTCATAGATCAATCTCATCTGAAGTCAGTATCCTGCTTGTCAGCAGATTCTGCACATCAGTACATATTTATGTACCACACTCAGTATCTAAAATCCAATTTTAATACTAGTAGCGAACATGTTTATGACAAACATATTTGAAGTCGGAGTCTTGCCCGTCTTCACTTCCTTCATGTATGCCTTGTCCATACGGCAGTCACGCTTCCAGTGACCCCGTTTGCCACAGTTTAGGCAGACATTTTGGGATATGTCATATGTCTTCCTAGAAAACTATAATGATTTTACATTTGCCCCTTTTCCACACCCCAGAAGCCTTTAGCCAAGCTTTGGCCAACTGAGATGTTGAAGTAAGATGCGTCTTGCGCTTCTTGCCTTATTGCAAACTCTGGCTTTGTCTCCTTGAGTATAGCCATTAACTCTCCAAGAGTTTACTATTACAATTTAGTACTTCTAAGATCTAAGGATAGATCAATGAAGATCCTTCAATTTCATTATCATACTATAAGGATCTAATCCTTAGTTCTGATTAAGAAATTAAGGAGTCTATTTGGAAAGCATAATGGATTAAACACTTAAGTTATCATCACATGAATCTTCCAAAGATCATGCTCTACTATTTGCTCAACTACGGGCTTAGGCCCAAGATTTTATTCTATCAAATAGAATAACTTCTCAGTTCCCAAGACTATCCTGAGGTTTTATTCCCAATTTGAAAATTAAAGCCGTTTAAAAAACATTTTCTCCCAGGTTTATGTTTTAAACACTAATCTTTCAATTATCTTGATTCTAATAGTCCAACTATTTAATCAACGATTTTAGGTACAATTCATTATAATGATTACTATAGTTCAACTATATAATCAACTATAATTTAATTGATTAAATTCAATTATATTGATTACTATAATCCAATTATAAAATCAACTATTAATTGAAATAGTTTGAATACAGTCCAACTGTTTAATTAAAACAACGATTAAATATTAGTTCAACTAATATATTAATTTATATATGACGAAAAATTGAAATGAGCGCGTATGGCAAGTAACTAAACGAATATTGCAAATTTAATACTTGCCTCCCACTATTTTTCAGCGAGCCTCTAACCCTCTGTGGAGTACTCTGGAAACCTTGTTTCCTAGTGGGCTAGGATCCCGTTAAATAACACACAATCTTGACTTTGGCCAACAAATTGTATGATAATTAACTAGGTAGATCTCTAAGATCAATTGGATCCCATCCAATTCCTAGATCCAGTAGGTGGACATCCAAGTCCGAAACATATATCTTATATATGCCAATATATCCAATATATTCCCTAACCTTTTTCCTCTGAATCAACTAAGTCTTGGCTTTGGCACAACAAATTAGTGATCCCAGTTAAGCGGAACCCATTGACTTTGGAAAGCTTCGTAATCGATGTCGATGGACAAGAAGTGATCTTGACTTTGGCCAACAAATCACAACTTGGACAAGACACTGATATGGAACAAAGCCTTCATGATTCAAACACATCCGCGACGGACAAAGGTCTTAACTTTGGCCAACAAACCAATGCCAGTCTTGGATCTTGAGTAAGAATCACTCAATGGAAGGAAAAACGCTTAATATGTTTTGAGGGTTTTTTCGCGTAATTGGCAACCAATTAATTATCTTTGTTAAGGTCTCATCATCATACACCCTTAAACATGCATTCTAAAAACATAATAAGGCGCGTATAAATAAAATAATAATGATATGCGGATGGATACTTAAACACATTGTTCCTAGAACAAATCTCTCAATTTCCTCTCTCCCGCTAGCACAAGTATTTCTTCTACCCAATTACATAACACTTCTAAAGAAACCTCATTTACATTAAGAGGAATATGTGAGAAGAGAAATACACAGAGTCAAGAGGTAATAGGCTGGACACGCAGGTCCAATTAATAAATTCTAAATTTATTACAACAATTTCCAAAATTGCCCTCACCCATCTAATATCCATCTGATATGCATTATTCATACATCGCATCCATGTATTCACACAAGCATGTTATCAATCAATCTATTCCAATTAATTAATCTGAAAATTAATGAACATCCAATGTTCAAACAACGATTTGATTTTGCGCGAGTCCGACTCGTTTTGCGAATAAGTACTCAAAGTACGAATTCTCGAATTATATTAAACTACAACATTAAATCCAATTTAATTTGTATTTAATACTAATTCTATATTTAATTCTAAATTAAATAATTACACCTTTTAATGTGCCTTTACGACTTAGATTCTAAATCTAATCGTTACGGGTCTCAAATCCCAATTAACATCCAATGTCAATTTAATTAAAGTCCAATGGGCTTTCAATTAATTTCTTAAGGCATGGACTTTTGGTCAATATGGGTCAAACCCAAATACCAAAGCCCATTTAAGGAATCACCCTTATTTTCCAAGAAACCAATTTAGGCCCATTAGGCCCAATTAAAATTAAAGGTCCATTAAGTCATTTTTGGACTTTATGGATATGGTTTTGGGCCCAATTGGATCCAACCAATTAGCCTAAACCAAACTTGGCTCAACCAAGCCCATTAAGCCCAATTACAACTTTACAAACCCAATTCCAAATTTGGCCCAATTAATTAAATTACCAAAATTCCAAATTTCATAATTTAATTAACCTAAAGTGTATGCCATAATTAATTATCCAAATTAACATTTCCAAAATATTAATTCACTCAATTAATTATGCTAATCATCATCAACTTATGTCCAACACAATTGAATCAAAAATCAATCATTTTCCATGCTACATCATTCACGGCAATTCGGGAATTTTTGTCCAATTCAAAATTCAATCCAATTAAATCTCAAATCAACAATTCCTAAATGATTTCAACTCATCCAATTATCAAAATCAAAAAATACCATGACATTAGGGCACACACCATATTCGGCCAAGCCAAGTGATTAGGGAAAATTTGATCCAATCCAATTTTCATCAAACGGATCATGCATAACACCATGTTATCATTATTCAAGCATATTTAAACAATCAATTTCACTCAAACATGCTCAAATCAATTTTACCCTAATTTCAATTTCATGCTTAAAATGGCTCTGATACCATCGTTGGGTTTCTAGGTTAGTCCCAAGAATCATTCAAGCATAGAAATCATGTGTGAATACGCATAAAAGTATGGCGGAATCATACTTACATTGATCGGCTTTTGCGATGCGAGGAACAACAAAACTTTCTCCCTTGAAGAAGCTCTCGGCATCCCTCCAATTTGGGCTCCATTTGCTCGGCCAAGCTCAAAGCTTGGGTGTGCATTCCATGCCCACGGGTGGGTTTCCCTATCACCTTCGTAAGACTCTTAATGTGTGCTAGCACTCGGAAAAATTTGCCGCAAATCTTTCCCAAGCTTCTTCTTCAAGTCTCGGCATTTGCAGAAAAAGAAGGAAGAAAATGGCCCAAGGCCGAGAGATAGAGAGGAGAGAAGAAAGGAATGTGTTAAGTGTGGTGTGTATTAGATTTCAAAAAACTAATACCATTTTTCACTTTCCAAAAGTACAAGGCATTAAAGCCATTCAACCACCACCATCAATCACTCAAAAGTGACTAGTTGTCACATCACTCAAAGTGACTAGACATCACATCAATTAAAGTGACTAATGATTTGACGCTAGATGTGACTTGTGGGCCGCACTTGAATTCGAAATGCGAGTGGGCCCACAAACACTCTCGGGCTCCGGTTCGCTAATTCCGAATAAACGAATTTTTCGTTGCGACGTAATTAAATCAAATTTAATTAAATAATTATGCCTAGCAAAATTACTATTCACGTCGCTAGCGAATTAATTCTAAATTAACTCGTTCGCCCGAATTAAAATCTAATTTTAATTCCGCGTCGAAATCCAATTTCGTATAATATATCGAATATATTATTTTATCGATTAATTCCAAATTAATCGTTCTCTCTCTTTAAATAATATTTTATCCCAGATAAAATATCTCCGTAATTAGTCCCAGATTAATTTTCTCTCTCTTATAATTAATCCCAGATTAATAAAGTGCGAGTCATACGTCATCGGTGAATCTTCAGGAAGCGACCCATGAGATCCCCGGATATGTTGGCAGTAAATCCGGTCATCGGACTATCCGAACACGTACGTACCTAGTACTACGTTTTTACCGATTTACAAGACATGGTTGGCTTCTAGCAAAGCACCGTGCCTACCCAATTCTCCAGAAATATTCTTATAGGAATATGTGATCTATATCAGGCGTAGTATACGTAGTATTGCGTATTGCGATCCAGTATCGGATGTCACGTGCAAGGCCTGGGGCTGGAATTGTGTCTGCCCCGTACGAAGCACATATCGGATCTCTGGTAACTAGTCTCTATAATCGGATAATCATGACCTAGTCATATTATCCCGATGACTGCAGTACAAAAGAGCACCAGTTCTGTATCCTACGTGATCATCATCTCCACTATGACTGGAGTGATACTTCCGGCTTGACATCACACCCAATACACTACGATTCTCAATATACCCAGAAGAGGTGTACACAGAACCTGTTAAAGCCTTGGACGACCAAAACCAAAGCATATTGATTGTCGCAAGTATTAGCGGTGCAAGTCTCAGGTTAAGACCAAATACACCTACCCTGATTCGGACTTCCATAGACACATAGTCATACTACTAATGGAATTCTGAGGGGTCTATCCAGAGCGAAGCTGTTCCCGTACCATCGGTAAACACAACCTCCTATTACACTTGCATGAGTATCCTATACCCAAATATATGAGAACTTTGTTGTTATGCTCCCACAACGCGCACATGTGTAATACTAGTCTATTCCGCATTATCGATGTCCAATCTCGATAATACTACAACTAGGGGTATTTAATAATTAAACCTTCGTGGATTGATACTGTCTCATATCATCTCAATCCGGAACTAATCATATGGACCTTTTATCATTTATACATCTAGGTAATCCAATTACAAATGATAAAAAGGGCAATTTCCTTTGTCACATAGTTAATTTGTACAACAACACCATGATCTGTACAAATAGTGATGCTATGAGTCATAATTATCCAACAGTGATGAATTCCAATATCACCGTTTTATAAGGAGTTATTTTATAGTTTGGGTAATATAAAAGTTTATTTATTAAATCTTAAGTTTAATGCTTCTTGTTAACTGGCCATTAATAAGATTGATGTGGTAAACTTAAAATAAACTTGACTAATGAATTTTAGGTTTCAGCCTTAAACTTAATAGCCCACGATCTTCCTTAAGGATAGATAACCCTTTAATAAATTTCCTTACAGGATAGACATATACCTGTCGGGTGGAGATAGCCACAATTGGAACTTGATCTTAATGGATTCAGGTAACTTGGTTAACATAGACATATGATTAATTGGGTTACACTGGGTATTTGCATATGACCATCGACATAGGCTTTTGTATAATTTCGTGTTCCAGGTTAGTAAACCAATATATTACACAAACTTGAAATAACCACTTCATCTTTAAAATTCATCTTTAAAAGATATTGGAAGGATTCACAACCCTGGATAGTTTAATAATATTGAATTTTCCCTTAAATTACTTTCGCACTATTTTATTTATTCGTCTTTAGTTGAAAATCACCATCCAATCAAACAACCAATCTATTATATACTCGTAAACATTTGACTTCATAAATTAATAGCTTAGGTATTAAGTCCTCGTGGGATCGATACATTTATACTACTTGACGATACGTGCGCTTGCGTTATACGTGTGTGATTACGCCGGTCATACCCTAAGCTATATGATATGTTATTCAAACATTTCGAATTAAACATACATACAACATAAAAAATAATTTTGCATTGGCCGGGCTCTTATTTTTCCTAGACTAATCTAATTAGTACAAAAAATTCCCAAGGCCTGGTCTTCAAATCTTTGCTCTATGGTAGTGTTAGCTCCTTTTGCGACTTTGGTGCTCCAAATTACAAAACAATTGAAGTTTTACGTAGGAAAATTAAATTAAAATATTTGTAAAGAATGGCCTTATGAACTTACATCACAAAACCAAAACCAATATAAAATAAAAGCCAGAAAAATTTATGACCAATGTAAAAATCCATTCATTACATGAATCAACAATAACTATTCATTCCATGAATATTATTTTGTACCTACTCATCTAAACATGCATACTATTATTTATAACTCAAATAAATAAATAAAAACAGTAATTTTAATTGAAAGAGAATGTTTAAGAACACTTTTCAACCTCGCTCTTGATGCCAATTGTAGGAACCACTTTCCTAACGCAGCGAAAATACGTTCGGCACCTGGGATCGGACTAGACATTTTTTTCTGCCATTCTCTTCTTGAGGCCGAATCTAACCAGCTCTTCCACTGAAATTTTACTTACATTTTAAACAAAATTTCAGCCCTGGAAAGCCCCCTAACAGCGGCACAAAACTGAACTATTTTGGATCCGAAATGTACCCAGCTCACTGTCCAAATCAGCCCTTATTTGCGTGAATAGCCTATGTATTTCAGAACTGATTTTCAGTTAAAACCATCCCCAACACATTCCTAAAACACCCCTATATGTTCCCAAAAATTTCTGGATCAAAAAGAATTTGAACCGAGCCCCGTTGCACACTTTTTTATGGCGACAGTGAGCAAAATCTGCTCACTCCCATATGGTATGTAGATTAGAACGAGATGATGAATTTGGTTCGACACCAAATAGCCTTCCGTGCTATATCTCGTCGCCAACAGAAAATAAGGTGGGCTATACTCACTATCTTATCTCTAAACACTTTAGAGATTAATGTATCACACAAAGGTTTTTTTTTTTAGTTTTCTTTTTCTCTTGTTTTCTTTTCTCAACACTTGAGAGAATTCTTAGAACAAAGAGAATGTGGCTAGGGTTAGAATGACTTAGGTTAGGCAAAAAGAAAATCTAATTTTCTTTTTATACCTAAGGTTTTTTTTTCCAAAATAAGCAAACCCTTGCATTTCCCTCTCTCAAATTTCGGCCCAACTAGGTTTTTTTATAAAAAAATTTGTAATATATCATTTACTTTCCATAAAGACAAAGATGTTACAAAATAAATATATTCTCACCTTTTAAAAAGGTGTAACTACTAAAACCAATTCAAGGGTTTCCAAAACCCATATTTGTAAATTCCAAATTTAACCTTTATTAAATTATATATAATACAATTTAATAACTTATGGTAAATAATTATCTCATAATCATTTATCATAAAAATTATATATTAAACTTTAATATATAGTTTCAAGTGTGACAAAATAATATTATTTATCATATTAATAATATATATTATACATATGTGTATATATAATTGGACTATCCAAATATATTTAATCTGCTACAGTATATCGAGCTAGCACGGTGATCAAATGGACCTACGATTCCGAGCTTCAATAATCTTGAAATATTAATTAAACTCTTAATTAATTATTCCAAATTATTAACTCCGGGTTATTCCACTAAGAACTCGAAGCTGCACTCTCGTTACCGTAGATAGATAAATTAAGTCGAACCACATCGGTGTACATCGATATAGTCATTACAAACGAATTGGCTCTTCACGAGTATCTCGTTATTATTGCAGGGTCATAATGTTCGTTATACCGCTCTAATTATTTTTACCTTAAGTACCATTTATTCTCTAATGAACCATATTAATTCATAACCATATGAATGTTAATCTTTCTATTCGTAATAGAAATACTCGAACGCTCTAACCGTTCAAGTACCGAATCAACCCTTAAGGAAGATACTCATCTACTTCTCACAAGAAGGAGTGAACTTCATATCTATGTAAAATATCCCCAGCTACACACTAAATCATGTCCCCAAAGAACGTAGTTATTGGTCATTATTGCTATACCAACCTCATATTTGTAAATCAAAGGACATAGCCTACCGTGCAGGAGTTCGTAGTACACTCAAGATTCAGATCAATTCATATATGACCATCTAGTAGATTGAAATGAATTTCTTTATTTAACGGATATAAATATTATGTATCCAAACCCTAATTCTAAATTTATGTCCAACATAAATATTTTGACCCAATCATAAGCAAATTGTGTTTATACTTCCAAAGCATCCGTACACAATTAATTAACCTAAGTTCAACATCAAGTTATGTTATTATGCATCCAATACATAATTCAGCACTATAGGTCTCACTGATGACAATTCACTAATGAAAACATAGCTTTTGGAGAAGATCAAACTTACCTAGCAAACTTGATTTCAAGATCCTTCTTCTCCTTGTTGGAATATTATAGAGAACTTTCAAAGCTAGTAAGCTTGGTTCCAAGATCCAATCTTCTTCTCCATATTTTTGTACAGAATTCCCAAAGCTAGCAAGCTTGATTAAAAGATCCAATCTTCTTCTCCTTGCTTTGTATAAAACTTCCAAAACTTCTCAAACAAAAACTTTTACTTAGGCTAATTTCTCTAAATCCTTATTGTTTTAGCTTTCTCAAGCTTGATTAAAAACTTACGCAAGCTTGCCTTTTTATAGAAAAACTTAGGCAATTTTTAATTAATAAAAGTTTTAATCAATTTTTATGTGGGCTTAATCCAATTTGTCCAAATATGTATAATTAGGTGTGACTAATCACTTTTGTCTACCACTTTGATTTCATCCAATTAAATCAAGACAAAATTAAATTAATGGATTAGTTATATGTCTACCACTTTGATTTAATCCAATTAAATCAAGCGAAATATACATATAATTATATATTTGTAATTACCAAAATATCCTCCAATGGTAGAGATATTTATGAATTCACAATAAAACCCTTGTGTAATTTTGGATTAATTTAATTAATTCAATTGGGTCAAAGAAAATAATTAATGTTATCCAATAACACTTAATTATTTTAGTTTATAATATCAAATATTATCGGTTATCCAAGTGCTCAACAAGTACACTTCATATTGTGGGACCCTCTAAGTCTAGACATGTTCGTAATATAAGCCTATGTTATATGTACACAATTCGGCCACCTCCAAATTCGTAAAGAACACGAATGACCTTTCTGAACTATACAAGTCGAGGTCATGACATATGTTTAACAATCCCTCCGTCATAGTCTATTCGAGTTTGTAACATCCCGCCTAAGCCAGGATGCTATCGGCAGGAGACAGGCTGATCCCGACTCCATAAGCCTCTGACTCTGACGAAATTTCGGCATGGTAAGTCATGCAATCTGGATCAAAGTCCAGCACCTCAATACAACCTATAGGGCCTAGACTCAATATATCACTAACATAAACAACTCAAGACAAAATATAATTGGGCTCCATACCCGAAAGTACGTAGAAACAAAAACTTTTACAAACTACACTTTATACAATTCAATTCTCTACAACTAGACTTATTACAACTTGACTCTGATACTCCCAAGACCTGGTGACTGACTGACTGCAACGCTGCTATCCGGCTCCTCAAGCTCTGGTGTCTGTGGTTGACCGATCAGGTCACCAACCTGCAAAACTCAAACACTGTTGTGGTGTGAGTCATAAGACTCAGTAAGTAACTATGCTCCTAGATTAAACATACAAACATCATACAAGGTTTATTTCTTAATACATTGATGACTTAAATTGTCTATGTAGTCTCACGTAATTCTCAAATCTAAGCTAACTGCAAAACTCTCATTCAAGTTTAGATGATACCACTTATCACAAGATTTCTATTCTAACTCACACACCCTTACATCTTGTTTCATACTTAAAATTTGAACATCTATACTATGATCATTTAGCTCTATAAATCCATCTATTGTACCAAGATTCATTACGTATCCACTACGTTACTTTAATATCTTTCCACTTTTCTATAAATTTACTTTGTATCTAGTTCTGGCCTTTAATTTAAAACCTCTTATTCTTACTTTCTTTGAAATATCATCAAGTCGGTTGTATTAAAATATTATCTCTGTCAGATACTTAATCAACTATCACTGATCATGCATACATACACATGTAATCATTTCAACATGTTATTTCCTTCAAATATTTATCACACATTAAACATTCACAAGGAGAATCTCTCATATAGCCCTACATCTCATACCAACATCATCAACAAATACATATAAACATAATGATGATACCATGTATCAATGTTAGCTATATACATCTTGTTGACGGTGGATTTTGGTCTCTGGGTAATATAGGAATATCACCTCGGAGGGAATCCTCCTCCAACTGTGAATTTGTTTGGTTATGCGGGAAACCAAAAGCAAACGTAGCGGAAAGCAAGAAAATACGCCAATCAGACAAGGTGATTTAACGTGGTTCAGTGGATTTTGGGATCCGACCTACGTCCACGGACAAGAACTGGGTGGTACTTTTTATTACTCAAATACACTCCTCAAGTCTCTTCTATGCTTTTACAAATCGAAGCTTGATGATTCTAATCCCTCACTCTTGTGATGATTTTCAGATATCTTTTACACATGCTCTCCCCTCCTATTTATAATAACAGAATTTAGACTCCTTCTCCTACAAGGCTTCCTAGTTGAGCCAATCTCCTTTTCTTACAAGGTTTCCTCATTTCAAACTACCTTTACTCCTTTTGTCCTATCAAGATACTGATTCATCAATTTTCCCGTGATAGTAGGATAATTTTGCCTCATTATCCGGAGAATAGGGTGTTCTTCCTTCCTGAACACGCCTTGCTATCTGGTCGGTATGCATGAGGTCGGCCATGGCGATCCTTTTATGCTGAGAATGTCCTTGCCGACCTCTATAATGCTCGGTCAACTGAACCAAAGTGGTCGGTCCTTTCATAATGAGGTCGGTCTCTTCATGATGTGGTCGGTCTTCTTCATGATGTCAACCAGGGAAAGAAATTTACCCTTTCGTCCTTGTTGTGCTGTCTTAAATGCCATAGTGCCTGAAAACACCATCAACATCTGTCCCCTAGTTTTCGGTTCCAACGAGTATGCGAGTTGGTGCCGGGAACTATATGAAGAGGGTGTGCTGATTGTTCTTGCTGGTAGTCGTCCCAGAATGCAAAAAAGAATCTTCTTGCCGTTTCGTTCATCTTTCCTCGAGACGCACAGCTATCATGTCTTCTTAAATGCCCATCAAATCAGCTTTTAGGGTTTCTTCTAACTTTCGACATTTGTCAAACATCCGCTGGGTTCCCGCTAAAACCGACGGTGATGTGCCTCCCAGTCATGACTATAAGAAAAACGAGGGTTTCACTGTTTCCATTTTTTCGGCAATCGTCTGCTTCTTTTCTTTGTGATCCACTTAACTCTGTGTTCTTGAAGCTCAAGCCGCGGTCTTCATCCTTCTTCGTTGCCGAGCACCTAAGGAACGAGCATCACCGCAGCGTGTAACCTCCTGTTTCCGAGAAGAACAAGTAAGTCTTCTGAGCGATCTGCCTTCTTTTGTTGTGTTGTGATTCTATCTGCTTATTTTGCTTAGGGAGAGACTTGTGGTTCTGTTGGGTCTTGCTTTAGGGCACTTCTTTAGAGACTCCATATCTAGTTTAGCACGGGCATCGTGGGTAGCTTCTCGTAGACTGATTCTTCCCCCTTCCTCTGTTTTTCTGGGTGTCAGGGATGTCTGACAGTAATTCTTCCTCCGAAAGGCCTGTCAAAATCTCAACTCCCCCTGCTGAAGAGCTCTCCTCGGGCTCAGGGGCGCCTAGTGTAGAAGATCTCGATACTACCCCCACTCCTTCTGAGATTGAAAATGACTCCTACCATCAGAGAGTTCCTCGGAAGGACCCAGAGCCTGGAGAACTTGGGTCGTCGGCTTTGGATATGAACCGTCCTTCTAAGATAACCAAGGATGATCTGGCACTATTGCGGCAACGATATAGCATCCCAATAGACATTGCTCTTGAAGTTCCTGGCCCAATGGATCGTGTCAGTCAGCCTGACGAGGGCTCGGTGGCACTTCTTCCTATTTTCTTCGAGTGTGGGCTACGTTTGCCGTTTCAACCTTATTTTGCTTGGATATTGGCCGAAATGGAGATCGCCCCCTGTCAGCTGAGTCTAAACAGTTGGAGGATTCTGGCCGGGTTGTACGTGGTTTGGCATCGGGCAGGACTTGGCGATCCTTCCTTTGAAGAGGTGAAGAGGCTATATCGTGTTGAAAGCCAATCCCAGGTCGTACCATGGATGGTATTACCTTTCAGCTTATGACAGCTCGTCCAATGTCGTTAAGAAACTCCCTGATTCGAATAAGAACTTCAAAGATCTCTGGTTCTGGGCCACTGGGGATTGGGGGCGGACCTTGAGGTCGGATGAAGGGGAGACCTTAGTACCGGATATCTTCAGGGCGGGATGTTAGGAGATTGTCCTTTAGCTTCTTTCTTTCCCCCCCTTCTTTCTGTTTGGGTTCTTACCTTCCTTCTCGTGTTCTTTTTTAGCCTGTTGGAGGGATGCTCCCAAAGTTTCCCGCCGGGTCCGGCGGCGAGTATATTGGGCTCATCGGTATGCCGCCCACTGGAGGGAGCTGGTAAATGACGCGGCTTTTATTGAGTCTGGCCTTATTCGGGCTGTCCCCACGGATGCCTCGGGTCGGATAGGTAGATGCATGTTGTTTGTTTTGTCTTCTTTGCTTGTTTATTTAGATGTCTCTCTTCCTTTCTTCTTCTGTTATATGCTCTGGTCTTGATTTCTCTTTTTTGCTTTTGCTTCCTTTTTTTTTTTTTTTTGTAGGCATGTCGAAGAGGCCAAAGTTCTTGAAAAGTTGGCCGGTACCGTGAAGAAGGCCGGCCATGCTGAAACTTCCCAGGCACGGACCGATCTCGCTGAGAATATATCTCCTGGACAAGTCCAAACAAGTGTTCGGGGGCTGTCCTCACCTTCTGGCGTGCAATCATCAGGATCTGCTCACCTTGCCAGTCCGCCGAAACCTCTTAGGAAGAGGAGGCGTCAGTTCGGGACCGAGGAGACCGAGTTGGCCCAGGAGGGAGAAGACGAGGGAGCTGCTCCAGTCAAGAGGAAGGACATTCGTAGGGGGAAGAAGTCCTCTGAAAGTTCCTCCAGGAAACGGAAGGGCCCTGTGGTCCTCGGGGTGGATGACTTGGGAGAAAGCATCCGGGAGGCTACCTCTCACTTAGTGCCGGCTTTTAATGAATTGGCCGAGGTGATTCCCCCGGGGGAGGTCTCGAGGTACGAGGATGTATCTCCCGAGGGTGTTGTGGCTGAGATGAGTTCTCAGATGGCGAAGGTATTTTTACTCCCCTTCTCGGTTTTTTGGATCTTGGTTCTCTCTTTTCTGGTTTTTGACTCCTTCCTCCCTTTTTGTGAGCAGGCCAACTACCTTATGGCCAAGAACAAGGGTCTTCTTCTGACTCTGCTGTCCGAGGGCGGTCAGGCCCAGAGGCTTCAAAGTCGCCTTTCCGAAGTGGAGGCAAAGCTGGCTGACCGGGAGGAGGTGATCAAGAATCACGAGGCGGCCGCTGTTGAGAATTTCAAAACGAAACAAGGCTCTCAAAGCAGCTGCTGTGCTGGAAAGGAAACTTGCTGATAATGCCAGGGAGGACCTGAAGGTTGCCCAATCTGAGATTGGCGTTCTGAAGGGGAAGGTAGCAAGTGCTGAGGCCAAGTTGAAGAACAAAGACGAGGAGGTTGCACGGGCCCGAGATAGTCTTGAGAGGAGGAAAAAACCGAGTTTGAGGAGAGGGAGATTGACCTCGAGGAGAGAGAGACCGAGCTGGAAAAGAGAGAAGCTGATCTCGAGGCCGAGAAGGAGGCCATCCGTCTCGAGGGATTTGGTGACTGTGCCGAGATGATACCGATGGTGCTGCCGAGCCTGAATATGGACCCTATCTACGCGGCCATCAGTTACTGTAAGGGGGACATTTCCGAGGAAGAGTTTCAAAAGTGGATCCCTCCCCCACCTGAGGAGGTGATGGATCCCGCCCCCATCTCGGTCGTTCCGGCTCCTGAGGTTCCTCCTGAAGAAGGATCGGAGGTTCCTGCCGTGGATGAGGACTGCCTTGAGATCCCTCCTCCTGGTGCCGAAGTCGCAGCTCCTCCTCCTGATGCCGAAGTCGCAGCTCTTCCTCCTGATGCTGAGCCGCTCCTTCCGCCATTTGAGCCAACTGAGGAAGAAGTTCCTGCCCCTGCGCGGGATGAATGAAGAAAGGGTAACCTACCGGGGCCCTATGTACACTTTAACTTTTTCTTGTAAATATTACAACTTGTATTTATATACATTTATGCATTTATGTCTATTTATTTCTTTCTTCTTTTCTTCTCCGTTTATGCTTCTTGCCATCATTGCAATTTTAAGGCCCATCAGGGGTCAGCACGAGTTAGAGGGGTCTGGATTGACCCCGGGAAGAGTAAGGCATTTGGACCCGGGGGAATGTTATGTCCCCGGTCCGGAGAGCTGACTTGGGGGGGCGTAACTTGTCTTTGAGCTAAGCGAACGACTTGGGTTCTGGGGGGGTGTTACCTCCCCAGACCAAAGCGGTTGATTCGGTGGGACGTAACCCGACCCCGAGTTGTTTAAACGACTTGGCCCTGAGGGAATGTTACGTCCCCAGTCCAAAGGGCAGACTCGGTGGGGCATCGCCCGACCCCGAGCTGTTCAATCACCTGGATCTGGGGGGGGGAATGTTACGTCCCCAGTCTAGCAGGCAGACTCGGTGGGACATTGCCCGACCCCGATCTGTAAGAATCATTTGGCCCTGGGGGAATGTTACGTCCCCAGTCCAAAGACAGACTCGGTGGGACATCGCCCGACCCCGAGCTGTGAGAATCACTTGGCCCTGGGGGAATGTGTTACGTCCCCAGTCCAAAGACAGAATCGGTGGGACATCGCCCGACCCCGAGCTGTAAGAATCACTTGGCCCTGGGGGAATGTTACGTCCCCAGTCCAAAGACAGACTCGGTGGGACATCGCCCGACCCCGAGCTGTAAGAATCGCTTGGTCCTGGGGGAATGTTACGTCCTTAGTCCAGAGGGCAGACTCGGTGGGACATCGCCCGACCCCGAGCTGTAAGAATCACTTGGTCCTGGGGGAATGTTACGTCCCCAGTCCAAAGACAGACTCGGTGGGACATCGCCCGACCCCGAGCTGTAAGAATCACTTGGTCCTGGGGGAATGTTACGTCCACAGTCCAAAGACAGGCTCGGTGGGACATCGCCCGACCCCGAGCAGCTGTAAGAATCACTTGGCCCTGGGGAATGTTACGTCCCCAGTCCAAAGACAGACTCGGTGGGACATCGCCCGACCCCGAGCTGTAAGAATCACTTGGTCCTGGGGGAATGTTACGTCCCCAGTCCAAAGACAGGCTCGGTGGGACATTGCCCGACCCCGATCTGTAAGAATCACTTGGCCCTGGGGGAATGTTACGTCCCCAGTCCAAAGGCAGACTCGGTGGGACATCGCCCGACCCCGAGCTGTAAGAATACTTGGCCCTGGGGGAATGTTACGTCCCTAGTCCAAAGACAGACTCGGTGGGACATCGCCCGACCCGAGCTGTTAGAATCACTTGGCCCTGGGGGAATGTTACGTCCCAGTCCAAAGACAGACTCGGTGGGACATCGCCCGACCCGAGCTGTTTGAATCGCTTGGCCCTGGGGGAATGTTACGTCCCCAGTCCAAAGACACCGACTCGGTGGGACGTAACCCGACCCCGAGCTATTAGAATCACTTGGCCTGGGGGAATGTTACGTCCCCAGTCCAAAGACAGACTCGGTGGGACATCGCCCGACCCCGAGCTGTTTGAATCGCTTGGCCCTGGGGGAATGTTACGTCCCCAGTCCAAAGACACCGACTCGGTGGGTGGGACGTAACCCGACCCGAGCTAAGTAAACAAACGGCCTCAGCGGAACGAAATCCAGCCCCGATCCGTCGTTTTTTCGAATTTAAGGATTTCGTCAAAAAGGAATTTTTATTCATGTTTGGGGGCGGACCGCCCTTTTACAACAGTTGTTCTGGTTCGGTGTTTTGTCCGGCTTCTGCAAAAAAGAAAAATAGAAGGAATGAAAGTTGATCTTCATGGGAAGTACTTTCTTAACATCTCGACGTTCCATGGTTTCTTCAATCTCTTGCCGTCCGGACGCTCCAGGATGTAGGCCCCTGGTCTTACTATCTCAGTGATCTTGTAAGGTCCCTCCCACTTGGCACCTAACGAACCCTCTTCAGGTCGTCGGGTGTTCAGAGTCACTTTTCTTAGCACTAGATCACCTGGCCGGAAGGAGCGGGTCCGAACTCTCTTATTGTAGAATCGGGCCATTCTCTGTTGGTAGATGGCTGCTCTTACCGCTGACTGTTCTCTTCTTTCTTCGATCAGGTCGAGGTGATTTTTGACAAGTTCTTCGTTCCGTTCGTTTTCAAAATGGCGGACCCGGTGGGTTGATATTCCGATCTCTGCTGGGATGACGGCCTCACATCCGTATGATAGGGAGAAGGGTGTCTCTCCTGTTGAGTCCTTGAAGGTCGTTCGGTGTGCCCACAATACCTCTGGTAGCTCCTCGACCCATAGGTTTTGCTTGATCCGAGCCGAGCTTTCAGGTTTGACTTGATGGTTTTTATTGGTGGCTTCAACCTGCCCGTTCGACTTGGGATGGGCCGACGAGGCGAATTTTAAGGTTATCTGGAGGTCTTCACAAAGTTTTCTGAATCCCCTGCTGTCAAATTGCTTTCCGTTGTCGGTGATGATTGCATGGGGGATTCCGAACCGGCAAATTATGTTTCTCTTCAGGAACTCCGTGGCTTTCTTTTCCGAGATGGTGGACAACGATTCTGCTTCTACCCATTTGGTAAAGTAGTCTATGGCCACGATTGCATATTTCGCCTGACCTCGTCCTTTCGGCATCGGCCCTATAATGTCTAGCCCCCACTGTGCGAAGGGCCAGGGGCTGGATATGGTGGTCAGCTGTTCTGCCGGCTGATGGTGTAGGTTGGCATTCTTTTGGCATCCCTCGCATTTCCGCGCTATCTTCACGCCATCCTCGTGCATGGTTGGCCAGTAAAATCCTTGCCTCAAGGCTTTGAAGGCGATGGATCTTCCCCCGGCGTGGCTTCCGCAGATGCCTGCGTGAATCTCCCTGAGCACGTAGTCTGCTTCTTCTGGTGCTAAGCATCTTAGGAGGGGTACGGTGTATCCTCTCCGGTAGAGTACTCCCCCAATTAGGGAAAACTTGGTACTCTTGAACTTCAGTTTCCTGGCCTCCTTTTTATCTTTAGGGGTTTCTCCTGTTTCCAGGTACCTTCTGATCGGTTGCATCCATGAATCTTTGTCTTCTTCTTCTAGTACATCCACCTCTGTCTCCCCTATGCTTCTTTCTTGGAGGTATATAAGAGGGATTACCCTGGGGTTTTCTGTCTTCATCGAAGAGGCAAGCCTGGCCAGGGAATCTGCTTCGCAGTTGTCTTCTCGTCCGACCTGTTTGAAGAGTACGCTTCCCACTCTCTCCACCCACTTTTTTACTTCGGCTAAGTAAGCTACCATGGCTGGTTCTCTGGCTTGAAAGTCTCCTTTCAGCTGTTGTATTGCTAGCTGTGAATCACTCCTGATCACTACATTGCGGACTCCTACTACCGTACACAGCCTTAGTCCGGCCAGTATCGCCTCGTACTCTGCTTCATTGTTTGTAGTTTTGAAGGCGAATTTGAGGGCGAGCAGTATTTCTTCTTCCTTTTCACTTTTTAGTGCTACCCTTGCTCCGTAGCCGTGCGAGCTTGCGGACCCGTCTACAGACATTTCCCACCTGTCTTCTTCTACGGCTAAGACCTGCGGTTTGTGAGCTCTGCTATGAAGTCTGCTAAGGCCTGCCCTTATTGCTGTTCTTTGGGAGGGGTAGGAGATGTCGTGCTCGCTTATTTCTACTGACCACTTCATCAGCCTCCCTGAGGCCTCTGGTTTCTGCAAGATTTGTCTCAGGGGAAAATCCGTGTATACTTTGATCGGATGGGCTTGAAAGTAGGGTCGTAACTTCCGAGCTGTGGTGACCAGGGATAGGGCGACGAGTTCGTGTATGGGGTATCGAGTTTCTGCGTCCAGCAGGGCTTTACTGACGTAGTAAACTGGTTTCTGGACGTGGTCGGTCTCTTGTACCAGTGCCGAGCTTACTGCGTGCTTCGAGACGGCCAGGTATAGATACAGCGTCTCCCCTGGGAGGGGTTTGGCTAGGAGAGGGGGCTGTGCCAGGTATTGTTTTAGGTGCTGGAAGGCTTCTTCGCACTCGGGTGTCCAGTCGACCCCTTTTTGAGCTTTCTTGATGACTTTGAAGAAATGATGGCACTTGTCGGTTGCTCGTGAGATGAACCGGTTGAGTGCGGCGATTCTTCCTGTAAGGCTTTGCACTTCCTTAACTGTCGGGGAGAATTCAGGTCTAGCACGGCCTGTATCTTTTGCGGGTTTGCTTCAATGCCTCGTGAACTTACCATGTAGCCCAGGAACTTTCCCGAGGCTACCCCGAATGCACACTTCTCTGGATTGAGCTTTAAACTGTGTTTCCTCAGGAGTTCGAAAGTTTTCTTCAGGTCGGCTACATGGTCTCTTGGTTCCTCGGACATTGTTATCATGTCGTCGACATTATACCAGCATGGTCGTGCCGATGAGCGGTTTGAAGACTTTGTTCACCAGTCTCTGGAAAGTCGCCCCTGCATTTTTCAATCCGAAAGGCATTACTTTATAGCAGTATAGCCCTTGGTCAGTAATAAAGGTGGTCTTCTCCTCATCCGCAGGGTGCATCCTGACTTGATTGTATCCTGAGAAGGCGTCCATGAAGCTTAGCAGCCCTTGGCAGGCTGTTGTATCTACCAGTTGGTCTATATTTGGGAGGGGAAAGCTGTCTTTTGGACATGCTTTGTTGAGGTCGGTGAAATCTACGCACATTCTCCACTTTCCGTTAGACTTTTTCACCAGTACCACGTTGGACACCCATTCTGGGTATTTTACTTCCCGGATGAAACCGGCTTTCAGCAACTTTTCCACCTCGGTTGCTATTGCTCCGCACCGCTCCTGGTTGAATATTCTCCTCTTCTGTTTTACTGGCTTATGTAATGGGTTCACTGCTAAGCGATGGCTTATGAATTTAGGGTCGATCCCGGGCATGTCATTGTGTCCCCATGCAAAAACGTCGGGGTACTCCTGTAGACATTCCAACAAGTCTTTTCTTAGGGCCTTGTCTAGACTTCCTCCTATTTTTATGTTCTCTGGCCCGAACAGTTTTACTTCTTCCAACTCTTCGGCTGATCCGAGCCGTGCAGTTTTATCGGGCCGAGGAGCAGGGTCTTTCCTTGTATTCTCGTCATCCTCGTCTCTCTGTCTCTTCTTGGTGCCTTTTTCTACGCAGAGGATTTCTCGCGAGAAAGTGGCAAAACAGCTGCGGGCTTTTTTCTGGCTTCCGCATACGATTCCGATCCCTTCCCGTGTGGGGAACTTTAATTTCAAGTAATGACAGGACATTGCGGCCTTGGTTTTCATCATGAAGGGGCGGCCGACAATGACTTGATAACTGCTCATGCAGTCTACTACGGCGAAGTTTATCATGAACGTTCGGGTTTTGGGGGCAGCCCCGATCGTCATTGCTAACTGAATTTTTCCCAGGGGGATGACCGTCGAACCCCCGCAATCCGTACAGGGGGTGCTGTCTTTGGTTAGGGCTGTGCATTCTACCCCTAGGTCCTCCAAAGTCTCTTGGAAATTATGTCTACTGCGCTCCCCGGATCTACCAGGATTCGGTCCACTTCTGTGCCGCCGATCGTTGCTTTGATTATCAGTGCGTCATCGTGGGGGAAACTTACCCCCTGAGCGTCTTCATCGGTGAACATAATGGGTGTTGACCGATTCCTTGGGGGTTTGGGATTTTTTCTGTTTTCAGCACCTCTGTTCCCCGTGCTCGGCTGTAATTCTTTCTTTGACCGGTTAGAGTCCCCGGCCAGCGTTGCTCCTCCTGCGATGACATTTACCCCTCGATTCCTTGCCCTTTGTCTGGCGGCCATGATTTCGTGGTCGATGTAATTGTTCAGGTACCCGTTCCGGGCCAGGTCCTCCATTTGTTCCCGCAGATCCTTGCACTCATCGGTTGTGTGCCCTTTTAGATTGTGGTGTAGCAGTCAGTAGGACCTTTTGTTTTTCCTGTCTGGGGGAAACCTCCTGAGGTCGGGTTCTATTAAGAGGCTTTCTCCCGTATCTCCATGATGATTTCTCCTGGCGGCTTGCTCAAAGGGATTATGCCTCCTCTCGAACCACGTGGTTTACCTGAGTTGTGGGCCTCTTTCCTTGATCCTTCTGTGCCATTGGCTTGAATTCTTTGGGTCTTGGATTGAATTTCCGGAATTCTCTCTCTGGTCGCCGGTGGTCTTCCCTCCTTATCACCCTTTCTCTGGTGGTTGTCCCCCTCCGGGATACTTTTCTTCGCTTTCGAGCAGGACGTACTTCCTGGCTATTCCAGTGCGGTAGCGTAGTCTGGTGTCTCATGGATTCTCAGGTGGGTCCAGAGTTTCCCGACCCTTAGGGCCCCTTTCAGACTTTCCAGGGCCTCTTGGGATTCGTATCCTCCGACCTCGAGCACGGTGTTGTGGTACCTCTCAATGAAGTTTTTTAGTGTTTCGTCATCTCCCTGTTTTATGAGCCTTAGTTCTCCTATTGTCTTTTTAGGGGTGCAGGCTCCTTTGAAGTGTCGGATGAATGATTTCTTAAGCTGGGAGAAGCTCTGGATGCTCCCCGGGGCCAGACTTCTATACCATAGGATGGCAGGTCCACCTAAAGTTAAGGGAAATACTTTGCATACGGCGTCGCCCGTTACCCCCTGTACTTCCATCAGGAGGACAAAATTCTCAATGTGGGATTTTGGGTCGGAGTGGCCTTTGTATGGTGCCACGGTCGGCATGTTAAATCTCTTCGGGAACTGTGCTGTTTTTATTTCTTCTGTAAGGGGAGACCCCTCTTCCTCGCCTCGGGTGTCTCCCGCGCCGATCTTGAGGCTTTCTTCCCATCTGGTCATCTCTTTTTTCAACCAAGATTTTATTTCACGGGCTGTGCCCCCGTGTCGCCTTCTGTGTCCTTCTGTTCTCCTGTCGTTCCGGGCGTGGCGTTCCTTGAGCTCGGAGGTCTCCTGTACGTCTTCGTTGTATTCTCTATTCCTCCTCTCGGAGTTGAAAAAACTGTCGGAGGAGGGGTGGGTGATTGTTCCTCCTCTTCCCATGTGTCTCCGGATCGTGGCTCTCTTCCTACTACTTCAGATCTTATCCCATAAGGGCCTCTCTTTCTGGGTCCCTCGTCTTCGCTTATATCTACTACTCTTTTTCCTTTTTCCCTCTCTTTCCTCTTCTGGCCGGCCCCGGTTTCAGGTTCCTCGTTGTTTGCTCCTTCCATTCTTTCTAGTCGATCCATCATAGACCTCATGCTATCCTCCATCTTTTTCATCCAGTTCATTGCCGGACCTCCTGATTGGGGATTTCCGTCTCCCGCCATTTGTCTTATCACGTGAACTGCTTTTTGTTGAAGTTCCCCACAGACGGCGCCAACTGTTGACGGTGGATTTTGGTCTCAGGGTAATATAGGAATATCACCTCGGAGGGAATCCTCCTCCAACTGTGAATTTGTTTGGTTATGCGGGAACCCAAAGCAAACGTAGCGGAAAAGCAAGAAAAATACGCCAATCAGACAAGGTGATTTAACGTGGTTCGGTGGATTTTGGGATCCGACCTACGTCCACGGACAAGAACAGGGTGGTACTTTTTATTACTCAAATACACTCCTCAAGCCTCTTCTATGCTTTTACAAATCGAAGCTTGATGACTCTAATCCTCACTCTTGTGATGATTTTCAGATATCTTTTACACATGCTCTCCCCTCCTATTTATAATAACAGAATTTAGACTCCTTCTCCTACAAGGCTTCCTAGTTGAGCCAATCTCATTTTCTACAAGTTTCCTCATTTCAAACTACCTTTACTCCTTTTGTCCTATCAAGATACTGATTTCATCAATTTTCCCGTGTGATAGTAGGATAATTTTGTCTCATTATCCGAAGAATAGGGTGTTCTTCCTTCCTGAACACGCCTTGCTATCTGGTCGGTATGCATGAGGTCGGCCATGGCGATCCTTTATGCTGAGAATGTCCTTGCCGACCTCTATAATGCTCGGTCAACTGAACCAAAGTGGTCGGTCCTTTCATAATGAGGTCGGTCTCTTCATGATGTGGTCGGTCTTCTTCATGATGTCAACCAGGGAAAGAAATTTACCCTTTCGTCCTTGTCGTGCTGTCTTAAATGCCGTAGTGCCTGAAAACACCATCAACACATCTAAATGTACTCATGCTATAATGCATTATCATCAACTATATGCATCTTAAATAACTTACTAGAATACATGATTTATATGCACTAATTGCAAATCATACTTTACTCAACATGCTATGTCTTTAGAAGATTCTCTTTGAAAACTCTTTCTGAAAAACTATTATCTAAAAGTTTCTTTGCTGAAAACTTTACTTTACTTTCTCTTTCTGGAAAACTGTATCTGAAGATTTAAAACTACACTTGAAAACTGAGATCTGTATCTAAAGAAAACTGACAGCTGTATCTTGAAATTGTAAACTGTATCTTAAAACTGAAAACTGTAATCTGAAAAAACTGTTTCTAAACTCTGTTTCTGAAAACCGTATACTGTAATCTGGTTTCTGAAATCTAGGCACTGAAAATCTGAAAACTGTGTACTGAAAATCTAAAACTGAAAACTGCTATGCACCCAGGACCATCACTCAACTGGGTGTACTCGATACCCAGGACCATCACTCAATTGGGCATCACTAGAACTGGTGGTACCCTACGTCCAGGACCAATACTCAACTGGCAGCGTAGAGCTCTACACCCAGGCAGTGTTCTAAAATGCGTTAGGCGCTAGTCGGGCGGCGACCCAGCGCCTAGCGCCTAGCGCCTAGAGCGCCTAGTCGAGGCCTAGGCGGGACCTAGACGGTTAATCGGAAATTGAGAATTTCTATAATTAGGTTTAAGATTTGGTATGATTTGGAGAAGTCAATTATAGATAAATGTTATTTGAGTAATGACTAATATTTATAAATGATAAATTTGATGAGAAACTAACCAAAATAGAAAAAAAAGATTAGATTTTTGAAATTATGGTTTATACTCTAAATCGAGATTTTTTAAAATTGATGAGTTAGAGATTAATTTTGTAAAATTAAGGTTAGGGTTAGGATTGGGGTGTGAAATTCGGTCGGAAAAAGCAATTAATTTCGAATTCTACATCGGTGAACGATAGTTGACCGATAAATTTGCGACGAGCGCCTGGCCCCAACGATTTGGGGCCAGGCGGGGCGGCCATAGGCCGCCGAACCTATACGCGCCGCCTAGGCGCGTCTAGGCGGGGCGTTTTAGAACACTGCACCCAGGACCATAACTCAACTGCAGTGTAGCCACCCAGCTCTGAAATCAGGATTTCGGGACCCTGTAACCCCTAGTCCTGCTCGAGGATCTGAGAGCGTCCCCTCAGTCCTCCACATGTGCACATGTCTCTGAATCCGTCAATTCCATAGTATCCGTCCAACTGAATCTCAAGTTACATACTGGGGTGAGTTTTTCCCTCATGCCCCGAAAACATAAAACCATAATCTGTTTTCCAAAACTGTGAAAACATTTTCTGAAATATGATTCTTTTTCAAAAACATTTGAAACTTTTCTTTAAAACTCTTTTTGAATCCCAAAACTATTCTTAATTTCAACTTAAATCATAATGCACAAATATGCACGTGCACTTCTTATGCTTTCACTTACCCTTATCTTTAGGTTGCTATGTAACTACATGTATAAGTTCATGCATAAATATGATATGTATTCTATACTTTATGCTTTCATTCTTAATTTTTCTTATTTTCTTATAAGCTTAAATTATCATCAATACAAACTTGCTACACCTCACACATTCTTGATTATCTTATAAATTGTCACAGCTTAAATACTTAAGTTGAACTTGGCTTGAGAAGCTGACAATTACGCCTATAATTCATTCATTCTTCAAAAAGGAATAAAAATTATCAAAAACAGGTATCACATCAACTCATGAGATTCAAAAAGGAATTGCAATGCAGTAAAATTTCCAAGTAACAGAAAGATCATTCATTGAAATGCATCTAAGACAAATAGACAAAGGTATAAAGGGTTAAGATCCAGCAGCACAAAGTATCAGCTTCACAAGATGTTCTCTAAATGAACCCCAGCATGTTTGACAACCCATCAGCTAAACTGAATCGCGTCATTGGAATAACAACTAACAAATCTCCTTGATGGAATTTTAAGAAACTAAGACTACTACAGATGAAAACTTCAAAGAGAGAAAGAACTTAAAAACTTTTAGGTTTATAGCCAAAGACTTTAGCCAAATCATTACAAGATTGTTAAAACATAAAAACTCCTTTGAACATTGGTGTGACAACTACAAAGATAAAAATTAAACCTGCACCAAATTCCTATATGCTAACATTATTTAAGGCTCAAACTAGTATCCCAACCAGAGACCAACCACTAATAAAATGACCTTTTTTCAAAGTTCTCAAGCTTGACCTAACCACCCTAGAATACTAGATTACATGAACATAATCATTAGCTAAGCCTAAACTTGAACCTCTTTAATTTTTCAGCCTGACCTTAGCCCTAAAAGAACAGGAATAGGCCATATACCAGAAATCGCCAAAGCTTGAAATTCACAATGCATTAGGGTTGCCACTACCGATTCTTCTTCCCTTCTTTAATCAATTATATCTCTTTAATCTTAGAAATTCTTCCAATTTTATACCTAAAGAATCAATTCTAGAGTACTTTTAACATGTTCTAACTCATTAGTTTGCCCAAATTCGAAAATTCCTTCAAATCCCAATTGACAAAATTAAATCAACTCAAGGAAATCATGGTCTTAGTGTACTTACCATTGCTTCTAAGATCAAAACCAGAATTTCAGTTTTGAACCTCCTCATCTTTCTTCTTCCTCTGCTTTCTCTCGGTCCTGCTTCTTCTCTCGGTATCTTCCACCTCTCCTCTCTCTCTCTCCTTCTCGGCACTCACTGTTTTGCCCTCCCTCTTGCCCTATTCTCTTCTGATTTCTTGTCCGCCTCTCCTCTCTGGTTACTTCTTCTTTAAAATCTTCCTGCTTCTCTAATTCCTCAGTGGCCTTGTCTCTTTTTTTTTTTTTTTTTTTTTTTTTTTTTTGGTTCTGCTGCTTCTAATTCTTCTCGGCCTTTTTCTTATTTCTTTCCTTCTGTTTTTCATTTCCTGCGTGTGGTGTGTAATAAGCGTGTGTGTGTTTTAAGTGTATGTGTGTGATTACTATATACTACACGTGTGGGTTATATATATATATATATTGTCTAGATATTTCTAGAATTAATTATACTTTGTGTGTGTCTAGATTATGAATAATTATTATAGAAATGTCTAGAATTTAATATTCATACTAGTGTGGAATTCTCAATTTGGTCCTATAATTAATTCATTATTACTCTATAACTAAACACTAAAAAAATCCCCATTTAACAATAAAAATTGACCTCGTGTTCGGACTCGGCCTCACGCGCGAAAAATAAAATTTACGTAATACTCTAAAATAACCCGGGATGTTACAGAGTTATACTTAGGAAACATAGATTTCACCGTCAAGTTTCCGAGGCGCACAACTCATTTCGACATGTCCACGAGTCTTTACAACTAATCAGAAACCATGTCTGGTATATGCGATCCACCCTAGGTGATCGGCTTTTGCCAAAGTCTTAAGAATCGTGACTTACTCACATGGATACCTAAACCCCTTATGGTATACATACGGGTTGGATCATATCTTGATACGCACTTGATTAATGAGTGCATCGGTCCACACCCAACGAACATCTAGCGGTCAGACCATGAAAGATCTCTAATATATATGGCATCAAAGTGTGGAGGATCACACATAAAATCAATGTTATCCTATAGTCAAATGATCACATATGTTACTCGATTCGAGGAAATTCCTATTGACGGTGGTGTATACTTCCAACTATTAGGAATCACCTGTAAGTCATTCAGTATTCGCTCCAACGAATACTCATATGTCTATACGAGTTTCCCTAGCTCATGGTACATTGGGTTAAACCATTGGAATTCCAATTCCAATTCCAATATACAACATGTGCTAGTCTTCTAGGTTATAGGAATTCGACCGTATTTCAAAACCAACGACTATGGATATTTACTTTAAAAATAGTTTATAATAGTAATACTATCTCAATGTCAACCACCCAGTGTCTAGTATTACCACATGACTATTTTAATGTCGATGTCATTCTCAACATATATATATATATATATATATATATATATATATATATATCAATATAATATGCATAATGACATTACCATTCATAAATGTTAAAAGAAAAATGTAGTTATTTTATTAATAAATAATAAAATATAATGTACAATACATTATTCGTATTGGCGCTCCAAGCACCAACTCAACAAACTCCCACTTGCTCAGTGCTAATCCAGATGGTACCAAAGTCCCATCTCCTCCACCTGTTTATCGAATAACTTAGGAGATAAGGCCTTAGTAAGCGGGTCTGCTATGTTGTCTTGTCCTTGAACCTTTAATATCATTATTTCTTTTCGTTCAATAATCTCTCTAATCACATGATATTTTCTTTCCACGTGTTTAGATTTGGAATGCGTTCTCGGCTCCTTAGCGTGCGTAATGGCTCTACTATTATCACAATACAGTAGGATCGAATCCGCAATACTTGGCACAATGCCAAGTTCTGTGATAAAATTTCTAATTCAAACAGCTTCTTTAACAGCTTCTGAAGCCGCTATAAATTATGCCTCAGTGGATGAATCAGCTATTCAGCCTTGCTTTGAACATCGCCAACTAAATGCACTACCATTAAAGGTAAATATGTATATGAATGTAGACTTTCTATTATCTGGATCTCCCTGGAAGTCGAAGTCTGTATAACCCTTAAATTATAGCTCATATTCTCCATATATGAGAAACTTATCCTTAGTACCCTTAAGATATTTCAGGATATGTTTCACGGCTGTCCAATGATTATTACCCGGATCAGATTGATATCGGCTAGTAATATGAACTTCAAAACTGATATCAGGTCTTGTACATAGCATAACATACATAATGCTTCCAATACAAGAAGCATATAGCAAATTAGACATTCTAACTCTCTCTTCCTCAGACTGAGGTGCCATTTTCTTCGAATGATGTCTGTCATATCGGAAATGTACATTTACTGCCTTGCAGTTGGTAAAACCATACCTTTCTAACATTTTATCTATGTATGTCGATTGTGACAATCCTATAAGTTTCCAAACTTTATCCCGGTAGAGCCTTATACCCAATATATAGGAAGCTTCACTCATATCTGTCATGGAGAAGTTCTAGCAAAGTTAGGCTTTCACACTTTGCATCAATCTTTTATCATTCCCAATGATAATGATATTGTCTACATACAAAACAAGGAATACTATCATGTTCCCAATAACTTTCTTATAAACACGGTTCTTCCTTGTTCTTGATGAATTCAGATAATCTAAATATCTCATCAAAATGAAAATTCCAGCTTCGAGATACCTGTTTCAGTCCATAAATAGACTTCTGGAGCTTATAAATCAAGTTTGAAGTCTCACTGGATACAAAATCATCTGGTTGTTTCATATAGATATCCTCCTCAAGGAATTCATTTAGGAAAGCGATTTTCACATCCATCTGTCAGATCTCATAGTTATGATATGCAGGAATGGGTAAAAGAATCCTAATGGATTTTAGCATGGTTACTGGTGAAAAAGTTTCCTCATAGTCAATCTCAGGATGTTGAGTGTAACCTTTCGCTACTAGTCGGGCCTTAAAGGTTTCCACATTTCTATCAGGCCATCGCTTCCTTTTATAAACTCATTCACAAGTAATAGGTTTAATTCCTTCGGGAAGTTCAACTAAGTCACAGACTTTATTGTCATGCATAGAATCCATCTCGGACTTCATGGCATCCTATCATTTTCCCAAATCGATATCCAATATCGCTTCTTTATACATAGTCAGATCTGTTTACTCCTAGAGGAGAACATCAAGACTCATATCAGATGTTAAAAACAGTCTCTTAGAAGGCCTTGATATTCTATTCGACTTACATAGAACTTGTGTTGTAAATCCTTCACCTAATTGGATCTCTGGTTCCATCTCAGGTTTCTTAATGTTGTGATCAAACTCATCAAGTTCAATCTTTATACACCTCTCAAAAATTCATTTTCAAGAAAAGTAGTAAAACGAGCAATAATTACATTTCGTTGCTCAGAATCATAGAATTGATATCCCAAAGAATTTTCAGGATATCCAACGAACCTGTACTTATACCCCATGGGCGCTAGTTTATCCTGGCGTAACTCTAACGTATGCAGGACAATCCCAAATCTTTAACTATCTAATACTTGGATTTCTACCGTACCATATCTGATATGGGGTCATAGAAACAACTCTCAATGGAACTCTGTTAAGTATGTGGGCAACAGTAAGTAAAGAGTAACCCCAAGTGTAATATGGAAAATCTGTATAACTCATCAACACACCATATCCAATAAAGTATGATTTCTCTGCTCAGACACACAATTATGTTGAGGAGTTCCTGGTAGGCTATATTGGGCGAGAATCTCATTATCCCTTAAATAATTTATGAATTCGTCGCTAATGAATTCACCACATTGATATGATCGAAGGCATTTGATGAATTTCTCGATTTTTTTCTACTTCATTTCGGAATATTTTGACATTTTCAAACATTTCTGATTTATGTTTCATCAAATAGACATATCCATATTTTGACATATCTTCCGTGAAAGTCACGAAGTATGTTGAACCATCATGAGTGACATGATTTAATGGACCACACACATCATTGTGTATTAGCTTAAATAAATCTTCAGCACGGTCTCTAACACCAAGAAACTGGGCCTTTGTCATTTTTCCTTAGATAAATGACTCACAAATTGGATAAGGATCTAAGGTAAGATTTTCAATCAAACCATCCTTAAATAATTTTGATAGACGTCTAACATCTTTATGGTCCAATCTCATATGTCATAATTCAGTATTATTTTATTTTGATCTTTTACTTGTATTTTCCTCTATATTAAAGACATCTCGATATGTTTCCAAAATATAATGACCATTAAATAAAGAACATTCACTTATCAAATAGTTGTCTTTATCATATAAACATAAAGCACCATATTTCATGTTTATTTTATATCTCTCTTTATCTAATATCGGTAATGATATTATCTGTCTGATAAGAGAGGGTACATAATAACAGTCATGTAAAAATAATTTACATCCATTAGGGAGATCTAGAATAATTGTTCATATGGCCTTGACATCCAATGTCTCGTTATTCCCAACTTTAAGCTGGATCTCCCCTTTATCGGTCTTTTTTAACTCTCATGACCTACAAGGAGTTGCAAATATGAGTGGGACTGCCGGTGTCTAACACCTATACACTATTTACATATAAGGCTAATGAGATATCAATAATAGGAAAAATATAAAGCGTATCTGAGGGTCATGCTTTTCCTTTTAGCTCTAGACAATCTTTCTTCCAGTGTCCAGAGTTCTTGCAGTGTAGACATGCATCACAAGTTACGTGCGATCTTGTAGTCTTGTGTTTCTTGGAGTTTTTCTTTGATATCTTTCTTTCCCATTTTGATTTTCTTTGACTTTCTTGAAGTCTTCAAAGAACTTTATCCACCATAGAGGTACAAAGTGGGATTGCCTTTCTTCAAATCTTATTCCGTCGTGCGTAACATTTTATGAAGTTTCTTCATAATTGGTTTGCATTGAATGCATATGAAAATTTAACACAAAGCCAGTGTAAGTACCGGGAAAAAAAGATAGAATCAAATTACGGCCTAGCCGTTCATCAATCATTATGCCCTGTCGTTCCAAATATCAGATCTGATATATCATGTTCAAAACATGGATGCTGACAGCTCCTCCATCCTTGAGCGTAGCATGGAAAAATTCCTTAAATCTCTGATATATTTCAATTTCTTGATTTTCCTCGAACAACTCTTTAAGTGTTCTCATAATGCCAAGCATCAGACACCTCTATGTATTGTTTTAGTAAATCTGGAACCATCGATCCTCAAATGTAGGATTTCAACTTTAGGTTATCATCATTCCATTTTTCAAAAGTCTCTCGTTCTTCGAGAGTCAAATCATGATTGGTTTTAATATGCAATGAATCAAGCGTCACATAGCTCAACTTCTCTGACTCCAAGACAATGTGAATGTTCATTTACCACTCAAAGTAGTTCTCGACTCCTTTCAATTTATTAGATTCCAAAAGTTACGCTAATGGATTTAGGGCAGCCATCTACAAGACAATAATTAAAAACTAGCAGAATATTTTTCATTTCAATATAAATATACTAATATGATTATGGATTTTAAATCTATTAGTGCCCTCCTACTACTTTATGTAATTTTGTAATCTCCTTTAATGGAAAAATAGACATTCAAATTTCATAGCGAGAAATGGATCCCATGATATTTACTCCAACCTCACAATAATGACGGTATTGGCCTTCATAAACTCATTAGGTAGACCTCTAAGGTCAATCACATCCATGTGACTCCTAAGTTTAGTCCTGAACCATTTCTTATCCTCACAATAATAACGGTATTAGATTAAGACGTGTTACATGTGTATACTTATCAATGTGCACTAATGAGCTTCGTAAGTACACCTTCACAATAATGACGGTATTGGGTGACTACGTTAACTCATCATGCTACATCTAATATTTTACAGGAGCGACCTAAGTTCCGAGCACTTATACCCTCACAATAATGATGGTATTGGGCATAAGTAGTAAGAACTCATTCATCTTCGTATTGACAAGACGAACCATTCAATAATGCTCCAACATTATTAATATTACTACTTAAAATAAAGTAATCACCTAATCATATGAGATTTATGACAAACAAGTCACTAACATGCTTGGGTCAAAAATAAACATTTTAATTTAAAATATGCAATGCATATCCAATATGACTTATGCATAATCAAATTAAAATTATAGAGGCATAGATTTAAATACATATGTTATATGGTTAAGACCTACAATGATACCATTCTGTTGGGGCGAAAGTGGGACCCCTAAGGTCGAATTGGTGCCCCACTCATCAAAAGTGGGTCTAACTCATGGATATTAAGCACGAGTGTATTTTTAAATAATTTAATGGAATATTATATCACATTACGAGTGTATAGGAAAAATCGGGCTTGATCGGAGTCCGGAAGCTCAAGAACGTGAGAAAAAAAAAATAAAGGAGCGATACGTGCGCGCACTGTGTGCACAGTGCATGCACACACCTCATTTTCTCTTTCTTTTCTTCATAAAGCATTGGCTCTCTTTCCAGAGAGTTGATGCAAATAGGGTTTTTTTATCCTAATTGCTTCTAATCTTCCCTAAACACATCCAAACACCCAAAATTAATTTTTAACATCAAAATCAATACCAACACATGTTATAGAACAAAATCTTATTTGTCAAAATATCAAATATTTTTACAAAAATATAAATTTATTCTAAATACGTACTTGAGTAAATTTTGAATCCAAAACACAAACCAAATTAGAATCTCACAATGAAATGACTCATTAACAATTCTAGGTCACTCAAAGATGGTCAAGTAATTCTAGAATATTAGTCATAGCTCAAAGCTTTCATTTAGAGTTCCAAACTCTAATTTTAAATTTATGTCCTGACCGGCGTAATCAGACACGTATAACGCAAGCGCACGTATCGTTTAAGTAGTATAAAAAGTATCGATCCCACGAGGACTTAATATCTATTCTATTAATTTTATGAGGTCAAGTGATTACTAATATTTAACAAGTTGTTTGAAAGGATAATGATGATTCTAAATTTAAAACATGTAAAAGAAATTGAGAGTAGATTAATGAGAATTAAAACTCTCTAGGGTTGTGAATTCTTCCAATATTAATTAAAAGATGAAGTAGTGTTAAATCATAGTTGGGTAAATATTGATTTATTAATCTGGAATATTAAATTATGTAAAAGCCTCTTCCGATAGTCATTTACAAATACCTAGTTTAATTCAATTGAATCATATGTCTATGTCAACCAAATTACCTAGATTCATTAAGTTTGAATTCCAATTATAATTAACCCCGCCTAACTGGTATATTCCTATCTTGTAAGGAAATCTATTAAAGGTTTATCTATCCTTAAAGAAGATCGTGGGTTGTTGAGTATAAGGTCTTTAAACTTAAAGTCCCTATGTCTAGTTCATTTTAGGTTTATCTATTCAATTTTATTAGTGATCAGTTAATAAAAAGGCATTAAGATTATGACTCAACAAATAACTCTTTAATTACCCAAACTATAATCTAACCCTTTTTAAAACCGGTGATATTAGATTTTATCACAACCCTAGATATTTAATTTAGTTATAACACATAGCTAAAGCTGATATAAACTTAAAAGACATAAAATGAAATTACTTAAAAGTAATAAAAAGAAATTCTAAGGTCAAAGGAATTAACTTCTACTATTCACTATTTAGATATCTCCCATAAAATAATATATATAATCTTGTGATATTTTAAATCAACCGTCCGGAATGGCGGTATCCTGATTAAGTCAAATTCAAATATACCAGCCATATGGCGGAACAGAAATATAAACTTAAACCAACCATCCAGTATGGCGGTATCCTCATTAAGTCAGGTTTAACCAATTTAAATTGAATAACCAACCGTCCGGAATGGCGGTATCCTTTATTAATTCAGGTTTTAAATAGTTTATATATTATATTTTAAGGGAGATTAATCTAAATAGCAAAAGTAAAAGAATTACCTTTTTACCTCAGCATAGAGAAGTTAGCTCCTCATGGATGAATGAAAACTACTATTTATAGAAGAGAATTACTACTACAAACGTAAATAAAACTGAATAAAAGAAACTAAAGAAGAGAACTCTCAATTTATTTATAAGGATTTCAGAGGATGAGGTACATTTGAAACTTAAGAAATCAAACTCAATTTATAGGCAAAAAAAATCAAATTCTTTATTATTATTTTTCTGATTTTTTTTTTTATTATTATTATTTTTTTGGATCGCTGAATTTTCGACACGTGGCATGGTGGCTAAAAAAAACGGCTCGTTGAATTTTTGACACGTGGCATGCGGTGCACGTTAGCAGATTGCTTGTGATGATGACACGTGGCATGGTGCACGTTAGCAAAGTCAAACTTAGCAACTTTGACTTGTTGACCTGGC
This sequence comes from Zanthoxylum bungeanum, assembly GCA_019454045.1. Lineage (NCBI taxonomy): Eukaryota > Viridiplantae > Streptophyta > Magnoliopsida > Sapindales > Rutaceae > Zanthoxylum > Zanthoxylum bungeanum. Next base: position 145,303 of record SKCR01041007.1, read on the forward strand.
GCATATTAGCAGTCTCCGGTGCACGTTAGAGGTCGGGATGCCAAGGGTTTCGGTGTCGAGACGCCCAAAATTACCAAAATACCCTTTTTGCCAATTTTCACCAAATTTCACTGTTTTGCTCCAAATCACCTCCAGAATGTCCTGAAACTTTATTTATCTACAAAATAACACAAAACACATCAAAATATTCACAAAACTCAAGAAACTATACAAAATATTAAGTTAAATGAGTGGGAAATAGTGATAGTTTTACCACTCATCACACCCCTAAACCTAACATTTTGCTAGTCCTCGAGCAAAATAAAATAACATAATAAAATTTAACTAAGCCACTTTCGTAGGGATCACGGTTGCATTTAGCATATGCAACAAGCCTTTAAACCCCTAGGTGTCTCTAGTGGACGAGTTGTAGTCTCGTGAGGGTTTACAGCAATGATACCCACAAATATTAAATAAAAGTAAAAAGGTAGTGAAACTAATGCACACAAAAATAAAAAGACAAGAGAAAAGAGAATAAAGAAGTTAGTGACTATTCAGATGAAACTTCTACTCCAAGTTATTAATTGTTTAGTTTCATTCTAAATTACTGAATAAGTAAATTCTCCGATTATTTATACCATTCTTCATATACACAGCTAACAAAGTATTATTCAACTTATTTTTTCCCACAACAGTCATAAGTGCAGTTGATAAGAGAGTAATATTTTTGTCCTAAAGTTTTATCAGATTTCACACTTTTTTGTAGTAATGGAATAAATTTTCTGATTTTTCTGATTTTTTTCTTTGATTTTTTTCTCTAATTTTTTTTATATACAATATCTTCCATCTATGTAGCGAGCTTTAGGTCGGTGACTCCCAAACCAGTTGGCTTTAGGGCACCAGGTGTTAAGATACCCCTACAGACTTAATTACTCAGACTTCATATATATATATATTTTTGTAGTATCTTTGATCCATGTATCGAGCTTTGGGCCAGTGACTCCCAAACCAGTTGGTTTTAGGGCACTAGGTGTTAAAACACCCTTACAGACTTAATAACTCGAATCTTAGACGTTTTTTTTTTTATTCCATCACTTTTTGAGATGATTCCTCCAAATGAACTAGAGCACTGAATATTACAAACTTTTCAATTTTAGCTCATGTCTGTATATTACCATGCATGTTGATAATACCTGCCAACTAAGTATATGAAGATCCATTTTAGTCAGTTTTATGGAGAATTTAAAAATTAAATAATTCAGAAGGAAATAAACAAAAATTAACTTGTTTCGAAAAACGGGTTTGAAATACGTATCAGGAGTGAGAATTCCTTACACAGCTATTTCTTACCAATTTCACCTTTTTAGTCAACATAAAAACAAAACCATAAACATAAAGAAATAACTTCTACTGGTCATATAACTATGGTTCACATGTGGGTTTTAGGAGTGTAAACAAAGGCTCTCGCTGACGAAGGATTGTTCACAACTAGGACTCCCCACTCAAGGGTTCAAGCGACCAAGTGAACGCACCTTTTTTATACCTTATGGTACGTGCCAACGAGTTATGGTGTGTGACTAACTGTCGAATGGACTTCCCGTTGTAGATTCCCCAGAGGGAGGGTGGAGCGAGGCTCTCTTAAGTACCCAAGCCTCTTAGGCTCTTATCGCTTTGTGACAGGAATAAACAATGAGTCATCCAAACTAGTCTATCACAACAAGATACTAGTGAATGATTATCTAGGTGCATTCACAGCTTTTCCTTATAGAGAGGTAGTGAGTGAAGGAAGACACCAAACCATCACCTAGCTTTAAATATGCCTTTGTTTTTGAAATTTTGTTTTTTTTTAATTTTTTTTGTATTTTTCGAAAAATTTTTGACTAAAAATAAAAATACAATAAAAACAAGATACTATTAACTATTCCTCACCCCCAAACCTAAATGAGACATTGTCCCCAATGTCTTAAACAGTAGAAGAAGAGTTTAGAAGATAGTACCTGATTGGCTGAATTACTACAAGAAAATTAAAGGTTAAGATCCAGATTTATTCGACGCTTCTTACCAAGATCATCTTCGGACCATTTTATCTTTGAAAGGATAGGGTCAACTAGTGGTTCATATGCTAAGAGTTGGTTAATTAGATCCGGAGCAGTTCTGGCAGTAAAGAGTAGTTCTTTCAAAGGTTTTGACACGAACCCATTTCTCCGGGCATCATCAAGAAACACACAAAGAAAATCATAAAATTCATCAACGTTAAATAGCCCAATTGGTTTCTGGTGTATGTTCAGGTTCGCCCAAGATAGTACTATAAAAATTTCCTCCAATGTACCCAAGCCATCTGGCAAAGCAATAAAAGCATCAGAACGGTTAATCATTTCCACTAGTCGTTCAGACATACTTGGCACGATCAGTTCCTCTCCGTTTGATGATTCAATAAGATTTGCTTCTGCCAAGGGTTTTGGGATGATTCCCAAAACATGACTGTCTCCTTCCTGTATGGCCTTTGAAACGATCCCTATTAGTCCAAGATTGCCTCCGCCATATACTAAGTGCATATTTCTTACAGCTAAGACTCGACCCAATTCTTGTGCTGCTTCTACGTATTGTGGTTTAGTACCAACACTACTACCACAAAACACACAGATGTTTTCAACTCGTCTTCTTGAAGTGGCTTCCATGTTTTACTCTGGATGTCTTCAAAAGTGCAATGATAAGTTGAATTTATAGTACCTGAAAAGGGTGAGTAAAAATAGCACAAGTATCTTCCAAATGACGATTAGTAGCAAAATAGTAAAATAAATCGTGATAGTCAAAAAGGTCTGGATCCTGTCGGAGAAAACAAGAAAACAAATCAATTATTAGAAAAAAATAAAGAGATATAATATGTACAAGAAAAGTAGCGGCTTGATTGACATCTATGCGTCAGGAACAAGCTTCCCATCCAATTTTCTTATAAATTGGTAAACAGGGTCTTTTTGAGTCAGATTCCCAAGACTTAACTGTTGTCTTTCTTTTTGGAATTGTGTGTGTAATTTGTGAATGGCTATATGAACATATCCACTGGGATGCGTCTCAAGAGTCGAAGATATATCATCTACAGACTCCTTACTCAAGCCATCCCTAATAAATTTAATTTTATCTTCACGATTATCAGACACCATTCCTAAAGAACGACAACGAGTATTGCAATTCCAACGCGCACATTTGTAACAAACACCCATTTGCTTAGCTCTACGTTTCTTTGCATAGGTGCTTCTTACAAAACCAGGTAAATAAGAACTACAAGTCTCATAATACTCACCTGCTAGACGGACTCGTGCTTCGATTGCCCAACAAATATCAGTAGGAATACCTTTGATCATCAGTAGTCTCATTCGTTCCAAGCGAGCTTTGTAAACTTTCATCAGAGATTTTTGAGGGAGAGAAGGAAATTGCTTGTGAAGACTTGCGAGAGCTTCTTTCATCTTGAAATGTCTTAATCTGCAAAAACTAAACACACAAAATTAAATCATATCAAATCACAATATATATACAAATTGCATGGGTTGCCTCCATGCGAGCGCTAAGTTTTAAGTCGTCAGCTAGACGTGACTGCCTGAACGTTATGCTGGATCTGAAAGTGTGACACTTTCTTTTTTTCGATCCAACGATTCTCTCCAGTAGTGCTTAACACGCCTGTTTTTAACCTTGAAAGTTTTGTTGGAGTCAGGATCATGTATCTCAACGGCTCTATCTGGTAAAACCTTGGTGATCACAAATGGACCTGACCACCGTGATTTTGGCTTCCATGGGAAGAATTTCACCCTTGATTTGTTTAACAGTACCTTCTGCCATGGTTCCAGTTGTATGCGCACTAATTTCTCATCATGTCTTTTCTTTGCATTTTCTTTGTACAATTTGGCATCCTCAAAATGCTGATTATGAAATTCCTCCAATTCGTTGAGCTGGTGGATCTCTTTCTCTTCTGTTGCTTGTAGTGCAAGAATTGGCTCTTTCAGTACAAAAGACGCTTTATCTTCAGGCTCCACATGCAATTGACATGTTTTAAGTTTGTCAGTAGAACTTTGCATTGCATTGGAGTTCTGAATGGTACTGTGTATCACATCAAGTCTGAAACATTCCTCCTTCTTTTCATCATCTGAGAAATTCATGGCCTTGAAAACATTGAATGTTACTTCCTGGTCCTGTACCCTCATGGTTAATTCTCCTTTTTGTACATCAATAATGGTCGACCTGTAGCCAAGAATGGTCTTCCGAGGATGATTGGCATGTCTGCGTCTTCCTCCATATCAAGGACAATAAAATATGCTGGGAAAATGAATTTGTCAACCTTAACCAACACATTCTCAACAACGCCTTTTGGAAATACGAGCGTTCTATCAGCAAGTTGTAGAGAGACTGAGGTGGGCATTGTTTCTCCAATCTGCAGTTTCCTGAAAATAGAAAAAGGCATCAAGTTAACACTTGCACCTAAATCACATAAAGCCTACCAAAGTTATGTTCTCCTATGTTGCAAGGAATGGTGAAACTGCCAAGATCTTTCACAACTTAGGGGGAAGTTTCCTCTAAATGATGGCGCTGCATTCTTCTGATAATGCTACTGTCTCATAATCTCCCAATCTCTGTTTTCGTGAAAGAATGTCTTTCATGAATTTGACATAGCTGGGCATTTGTTCCAAGGCTTCTGCAAATGGGATTGTGGGAACACAGAAACTGAGCGACGCCGTTCCTAGGCTCGCGGCCTAGTGGGAAGGATTACATAACATGGAGTCGCCACCCGGTGTGAACCGGGACAAAGGTTTAAGGCCGCACTCACCCCTCGCAAGGAAAACCTCAAACCGTTGGGTTCGGAATGGTCCCTTACTTATCTCACTTGTAATGAAAGGATTTATATAATAATTTAAACAAGCTGAAGTAACAATTATTTCTAGAGGTATCATGCTTCTAAATTCACATTTATAAAATAAAATATGCACCTAAATATACGTGTATTTCATATATAAGATTGCATGCTTAACATATATCAAGATAGCAGCTAACATACATCTTTACTTGCATATCATATTCAGGAAAAAACACAAGCGCACATATTAACCATACAAGCACACATGGTAACCATACAAGCACACATATGAGCATTTTTCCAAGTGGTACGTGGAATTGTAGCCCAAGTACAGACCGCACTACCGTCCATTCGGAATCGGCTACGGAATTTACGTCTGGGTTTCCATCCGATATACCGCGAGAAATAATACTCAAATGGTATCATGACACAAGCATATGAATGGTAATACATTTGCATAAGAAAGATCAACCAATAGGCAATTATGCATGAATATAATAAGACAGACTCATTCAGTGTGTGCACGTTCGTATAGCGTTCGTAAACGCGTTCGAACGGAAATGAAACAGAATGCTCACGTTCGAGTAGCGTTCGTAAACGCGTTCGAACGGAGATGAGACAGAGAGCTCACGTTCGAGTAGCGTTCGTAAACGCGTTCGAACGGAGATGAGACAGAGCTCACGTTCGAGTAGCGTTCGTAAACGCGTTCGAACGGAGATGAGACCTGACACATAATAAGGCAAAAACACATGCGCGTTCGAGTTGCGTTCGTGAACGCGTTCGAACGGATACGGACCTGATGCAATACATAAACAGAAAATAAAAGGGCGCGGCGAAGCACTGCCGTAAAGGTGACCTTTTGGGGCTCTTGATCTCTCAAAGAGAGGACCTTTAGACCAACATGCTAAGCTCATGCGCATCACATTACACATACAAGAATAGAACCAATCATGTCAACCAAGTATGCCCGATTGAACACATCTTACGTCCAATCTGAACGCACATCAACCGGCGCGGCAAAGCATCGTGGTAAAGGGCTTTTAGCCTCTCCCCATAGGGGATTTCACGTCACACTTACTAAGCCCATGCGCTCGATTGACTCATACGAAAATAACGATAATAATAGTATTAAACTAAGTATGCCCGATTGAACGTATCTAGCGTCCAACCGAACATACATCAACCGGCACGGCGAAGTAGTGTCACGAAGGTGGCCTTTTCAGCTCTTTGTCTCCTAAATGGAGGACCTTTGGACTAACTTACTAAGCCCATGCGCCTGGTTGAATCATGCAAAAATAAACAATATATTGAATTCAAGAGAAAAATAAATAAACAAAAAGCAACACAACGAAAGAGAGATGGTGCCGTTTACTCAAGCGGTACGTGGAGTTGTGACCCGAGTGCAGATCATATTACCAGTCCATTCGGAATCGGCTATGAAATTTATGTCCGGGTTTCCATCCGATATACCGCGAGAGTTGACACGTCCCTCATTCATCCAATGCCCACAACATATATCATACACATAACATATACCACAAATACAGAATATATAATCAAAGTAAATGACCAGAAAATAAAATGAGATTAAGTGTGAGAGATACCCTCAGGTCTAACCTTTTAAGCCGTCTCTCGGACTCGCGTTCCACGGGAATCGAAAGGGGGTAAATCTCCGCAACTTTCTGGTCTACTGGTTCAACGTCCTAGCTCACTGTTTCGCTGCTTTGCTTCTCGTTCGAACTCCGTTCTGCTCCTATTCGGCTCCTGTTTTGCTGTTCACTGCACGGGCTACCTGTTTCAATGTTTTTAAAGAACTATTCCAAGTTGTGTGGGTTCTTAGTGTAATTAAAGTGATTACTTTTAAGATTATCTATGTAGTTTTCTAAGTTACTGTTTTTTAAGGATTTGGGCTGCTGTGTTTGTGTGGTTTTCGGTGATGTATGGAGGTTTAGAGGGGCTGGTTTTCAGTGGTGATTAGGGGTGGTTATTTGTGATAGATTCGGCTATGGAAGAGAGGGATTGTTTTGGTGTGATTTGCTTGTGATGTCTAGGATTTCTTGCTATAATCTTTGTGTGAATTGTGTGTATGAGCTAGAGAGATTGGAGAGGAGGGATGGCCTTGGTTTAGTCATGCTTATATAGAGGAGAGGTAGGGTTTGGCCTTGTGTCACAAGTAAGAGATTTGTGCATTAAATTAGGATATGATTTAGTGCTAGGTAAGGAAAGCAATGGATTTGATTGGGGGACATGTCTTGGCTAGATTAGGAATACAATATATTTGATTGGTTAGGATTAGGCATTTAATTTGTTAGATTAGGAAGTCAAATATGTGATTGGCTTTAATTGGTTAAGATTGATTTTAATTAGGCAAATCTTATTTTAGTTTTAGTATATAATATATTTGATTCATTCATATTAGGCATGATTTTTATTTTATGTTTTATTTAATTGGTAAATGATTTAAATGTTTAATATTTTGACCGGCGTAAACACACACGTATAACGCAAGCGCACGTATCGTTCAAGTAGTATAAAAATATCGATCCCACGAGGACTTAATTCCTACTGTTGTTATTAATTATTGAATCTATTTATTACAAATATCTAATTAAAGGGAGAATGGAATTGATTGCTTGATTGATTTGTTGATTGAAGATTTTCTAAATAATAAATAAAAAGATAAAAGAAAATACTAAGGAAAATACAGATAAAAAGATATAAGGTTGTGAATTCTTTTAATATCATTTAAAAGATGAAGTGATTATTTTATGTTTGTGTAATAAATCAGTTTACTAACCTGGAACACTAAATTATGTAAGAGCCTCTTCCGATGGTCAACTACAAATACCCAGTATAACCCAATTGAACCATATTCCTATGTCAACCACATTACCTGGATTCATTAAGTCTAAGTTCCAATTATGGCTACCCCCGCCCTACAGGTATATTCCTATCATGTAAGGAAATCTATTAAAGGGTTATCTATCCTCAAGGAAGATCGTGGGCTATTAAGTCTAAGGCTGAAACCTAAAATCCCTATGTCTAGTTCATTTTAGATTTACTTTCAATCTTATTGGTGATCAGACAATAAGAAGCTTTAAGCTTAAGACTTAATAAATAAACTTATTAATTACCCAAACTATAAAATAATCCCTTATAAAATAGTGATATTAAAAGTTATCACAACCCCTAGATAACTAACACATAACTAGGACTAATAAATATAAAATAAAGACATAAAATAAAAAAAAATACTGAAAAGTAAATAAAATAAAATGTTAAGGTAAAAGGAATTAATCCTACTACTACTACTTATTTAGATATCTCCCATTAAAATAATATATAAACTTGTGATAATATCAACCAGCCATAAAGGCGGAACAAAATAACCAGCCATAAAGGCGGAACCAAAATAACCAGCCATAAAGGCGGAATATATGTTTTATTATCCCCCGACCAATCTGGCGGTATCCTGATTAAGTCCAATTTAAATAGTAAATATATTATTTTTAAGGGAGATTATCTAAATAGTAATAGTACAAGAAATTACCTTTCACCCGAACATAAAGAAATTACCGTACCGCATCACGGTAAATAGTAAAAACTGTAAAAAGTAAAAAGTAAATAGTAAAAACTGAAAAGAAAGTAAAAAGGAGAGTTTAATTACTATTATTACAAAAAGTAATTAAAATTATTTACAAAAACTTAATAAAAGTAAAACTAAAGACTTTTTTAGAGAGAGAAACTCTCTCTTTAGAAGGAATGAGAGAGAGGATGGGATACAAAATTCTGAAATCTCGTTCTGAATTTATAGGCGCGGATGGGGTCTGGGCGTAGCGCCGCGAGGCCAGCGTCGCGACGCGCGCTACAGTGACACGTGTCACGCGCTGGTTGGTTACTCAGATTTGATCCGTTGACTTGGCACTGTTCATGACGTCATCGCTTACGTCATGCTGACGTGTCTACTGTTCATGACGTCATTGCTTACGTCATCGTGATGATGTGGCGACACGTGGCATGACACGTGGGGCGGCGGCCGTCGGACGAATGAGAGCTTGACACGTGGCGCGCTGTGATTGGCTGATGATGACGTGGCTCGTTGACTCGGTTGACTTGCTGACGTGGCTGCTGATGTTGACGCTGACGTGGCGACACGTGGCATGACACGTAATGGCGTGGCCGGCCACGCAATGAGATCTTGACACGTGGCACGGCGCATGTTAGCATCATCACCGTTGTGATGTGACACGTGGCAGGCGCATTTTAGCAAAGTCAAACTTTTCAACTTGTTGACCGTTGACCAAGGCGCATTTTAGCATCTCTGGTGCACGCTGGGCGTCGCGGCGCGCAAGGCTCCAGCGTCGCGACGCGCTGAAGACAGAAATTTTCCAGTTGGTGCATTTTTGTCCAGATTTTGCCCAAATTGCCTCCAGTGCTGTCCAAAACTTTATTTATCTGCAATAACAAACAAAACCATCAAAACGTCATAAAACTCGAAGAAACAATACAAAACATTAGGTCAAATGAGTGGGAATAGTGGTATAAATACCACTCATCATATTTAGTGTTTAATATTTAATTAATATCTAATTATTTAATTTGGGATGTGTTTTATGGGCTTTTGGGGGCTAAATGGGCTGGGCGTGAGGCTAGCAGCAAAACCAGAATTACCGGCTCCGTTCGAACGCCTCATAGCACGCGGCACTAACGTCCGCAATCTGCACAAGGTTCGAACGAAGTAACGAACGCAGCACCAACGAAGACAGTGAGCTTATTTATTCTGAATTCCCCCTTCCGATATCCGTTTCCCGCGGCTTTCATGACTCAAAAGGTAGTGCCTCCAAATGAGACTCATCATCGGGTTTCACATGCGAAAATGCAATGCCTACAGTCGCCCCCACTTTGATGGGACTTGTGCAGTGTGTGACTTTGAACAATCCTATCAAAGTTATGCAATGCATTTTACTTACCTGGTTAGCTAGCTGTCTCGAGCTGAGCTGATACTGCAGTGGACCTCGATCCTGAGACGCGTCTCGATGCTGCTGATGATGTGGGCCTCGAACCTGGGACGCATCCCAATGGTTGCAACCGACAACGGGGGCCTCGACCCTGGGACGCATCCCAATGCCGCTGACAAAATGGGGCCTCGACCCTGGGACGCATCCCGAAAGTGATGATGCAGTGGACCTCGATCCTGGGACGCATCCCAATAGCTGCAACCGACAACGGGGGCCTCGACCCTGGGACGCATCCCAATACCGCTGACAAAATGTGGGCCTCGACCCTGGGACGCATCCCGAAAATGATGATGCAGTGGACCTCGATCCTGGGACGCATCCCAATAGCTGCAACCGACAACGGGGGCCTCGACCCTGGGACGCATCCCAATACCGCTGACAAAATGTGGGCCTCGACCCTGGGACGCATCCCGAAAATGATGATGCAGTGGACCTCGATCCTGGGACGCATCCCAATAGCTGCAACCGACAACGGGGGCCTCGACCCCGGGACGCATCCCAATACCGTTGACAAAATATGGGCCTCGACCCTGGGACGCATCCCGAAAATGATGATGTGGAGCTTCACTCCTCAGCCGATATGGGCCTCGCCCTCCGAGACCCATACCCGGAACTTAACTTCATTGGGACCTCAATCTTCAGAGTACTGCCCATATCAAATGCTGTGCCTTTGCCATCTCTGATTGGCTTGCTGCTCGCTCTTTTCCGTCTTCGACACCTGTTTACACAAAACAGAACAAACACAAAAATATGCAATATAGGTTACGTGTATGCATGTATGCAGGAGTTTTCTCATCCCGTTGGGTTAGGTCTTCCGCTGGCGACCAAGTCTTCTCAAGCAAAGTACAACTTCAACCTGTCGACATTGATTGGTTCTGTGAATTCATTTCCTTCCAAGTCTGATAGCTTCACTGCTCCATTTCCCAGGACTTTCTGAACGATGTAAGGTCCTTCCCAGTTAGGCCTGAATTTCCCTCTCGGATCCGTCGTCGACGGCCTCGACTGCTTAAGTACCAAATCACCCTTTCTGATCTTTGTGGGACGTACTTTCTTGTTGAATGCCCGGGCTAGTCTCTTCTGATACAACTGCATGTGATACAAAGACTTCGTTCTCTTCTCATCCAACAGTGCTAACTGATCAAATCTCTGTGCGGCCCATTCCTGTTCCGGTAATTCTGCCTCTGCTAATACTCTCAGGGACTGTATTTCCACTTCTACTGGCAATACTGCTTCCATTCCGTAGACCAATGAGTAAGGTGTTGCACCTGTTGCCGTTCTGACCGACGTTCTGTACCCCCACAAAGCATACGGTAACTTCTCAGCCCAATTCTACAATTATCCGTCATCTTGGCTAAAATTGTCTTTATAGTCTTGTTGGCTGCCTCAACTGCCCCATTTGCCTGCGGCCTGTATGGTGATGACTTGTGGTGGCCTATCCCATACCTCTGTAACATCGCCTTCGTCTCTCCTTGAAACTGGACCCCGTTGTCTGTCACTACATGATGCGGCATACCATACCGACAAATGAGGTTCCGAGCTATGAACTTCGCCATCTGCTTCGCTGTAACATTACGGAAGGATTCGGCTTCCACCCACTTTGAGAAGTAATCCACTGCTACTACTATGAAGCGATGCCCATTAGATGCATTCGGTCGAATTTCCCCGATCATGTCAATCCCCCATGCTGAGAACGGCCATGGCTCTGACAGCCCGTGCAATTCTGTGTGCGGTAAGTGATTCAGATTACCATGTGCTTGACAGTCATGACAGTGCTTTACACCATCTTTGCGCAGTCTGTCTCCATGGTTGACCAATAAACCCCTGTCTCACTATCTTGCGGGACAAGTTCAGCCCATTCATGTGCGGGCCACATACCCCGGCATGTACCTCTTCCATCACTTTCTGAGCTTCTTCTTTTCTCAAACATTTCAACTGAATACCGTTTGCCTGCCTCTTGTACAGTTCCCCTCTCAAAGTCACATACTGGGAAGCCAACTTCTGAATGGCTATTCTGTCTTTTCTGCCCGCCCCTTCCGGGAATTCACCATGTTCCAGATACCTCTGAATGTCATAATACCAAGGCTTACCATCGTCAACCTCAACTTCCAGAATTCTTTCTATCTCATAAGCAGGTTTACTTGCTGTTGTCAGTATCAATGGTCTCATCACTAACTTCTCTGGATTTTCCCAAGTCGCTGCTAGTGTAGCCAATGCGTCTGCCATCTGATTCTCTTCTCTCGGTAGGTGCTGAAACTTACACTCGGGGATACCCTGTGCCAATTTTCTGAGGTGAAAAAGATAAGGCCTCAACCGTTCTTCTTTCAATTCCCATTCTCCTCGCATCTGCTGGACTACCAACATAGAATCTCCGTAGATTTCCACACTCCCGGCCTTCAAGGCTATCAATGCTGTCAGGCCAAAAGCACATGCTTCATACTCAGCCATGTTATTAGTCACTCTGAATGTCAACCTCTTAGCCAAAGGCAAAGTCTCTCCCTCGGGGGTTACTATCACGATCCCAATTCCGGCTCCCTTGTAATTCACTGCTCCGTCGAAATACATCTTCCATCTCTGAACTGTTATTGCTTGGATCTCTTCATCTGGAAACTCAAACTTATACCGATCCCCCTCAACAGGTTGCAATGCCAGAAACTCCGCTACTGCTCGCTCGTCCCTTGATCACCTTGGAGGTGATATACTCAATGTCAAACTCTGTCAACAATACCAACCATCGGCCCAGTTTTCCCACTAGTGAAGGCACTGAATGCAGATATTTCAGAGGATTCTCCTTTGCCACCACCTGGATCTTGTAAGACTGGAAGTAATGTCGCAACTTTCTGGAAGCCCATACCACTGCAAGACAGATCTTCTCAACTTCCTGATACCGAGCCTCATACGGAAGCAGCTTCTTACTCAGATAATAAACTGCATGTTCTACCCCCCTGCCTCATCTGCCTGTACCATCATACCCCCCAATGCTTCTGATTCTATAGCCAAATACAATATCAAAGGTCTACCCGGCCTCGGAGGTTTCAATACGGGTGGCTTCACCAAGTATTCTCTGATTCTGTCGAAGGCGGTCTGACACTGTTCATTCCATTTCACACTGGCTGATCTTTTCTCAACAGTTTGAAGATAGGCTCACATACTGATGTCAACTTGGCAATAAACCGACTGATGTACTGAATCTTTCCCAAGAATGCTCTGACTTCCTTTTCTGTCTTTGGTGCAGGCATTTCTGTGATTGCCTTGATCTTTTCGGAGTCTACCTCTATTCCGCCCATTCCCACTGTATGACCAAGCAATTTCCCTGATGTCACCCACCAAACACACATTTCTTGGGATTAAGCCGCAGGTTATATCTGTCAACTCTCTGGAGGAACCTTTCCAATGCCTCAATATGCCCAATTCTCGTTTCTGATTTCACACCATCATGTCATCCACATACACCTCAATCTCTTTGTGCATCAAGTCATGGAAGAGTGTAGTGGCCATCCGCTGATAAGTAGCTCCTGCATTCTTAAGCCCAAACGGCATCACCTTGTAACAATAGGTACCCCACTCGGTAACAAATGCAGTCTTGTGTTTGTCTTCCTCAGCCATGAGAACCTGATTGTACCCTGAAAATCCATCCGCAAATGAATACATAGCAGACAAAGCCGCACTGTCAACCAGAACATCTATATGCGGCAAAGGGAAATCATCTTTCGGACAAGCTTTATTGAGATCCCCCTGTAGTCTACACACATTCTGACTTTCCCATCTTTCTTCGGTACCGGTACTATGTTAGCCAACCATTCAGGGTATTTTACCACTTCCAGGAACCCCACATCTATCTGCTTCTTAACTTCCTCTCTGACTTTCTCAGCCCATTCCGGTCTCATCCGTCGAAGTTTCTGCTTTACTGGCCTCATATTCGGATAAGTTGGTATTGTGTGTTGGGCAATGTTTCTGTCTACCCCGGGCATGTCCTCATAAGACCAAGCAAATACTTTGCATATCTGACCAACACTTGTTCTAGTTTCTCCCTCTCTTCGGAGGTTACTTCACTTGCAATCAAAATTTCTTTGGGTTCTCAAGTGTGCCCAAGTTAAATGCAATAGTTCTGGCTGAACTGATGTCAAATATGCGTTCATGCAGAGTGAATGGAAATGACTCAGGCAAGTAAGCAAAAGAAATGTCTTTATTATTGGATAATGCGGAGTACATTCAAATAAGTCAGGAAGGTAAATGTCTTCATCATCAATAGACACTTCTTCCTCTGCAATCAGGTCTTCTTCAGGCTTCTCATCTTCCAGAGTCAGGCTCTCTAACTTCATCAATTCCTCCTCCCAAATCTCTGTTTCCACAGCTTTCCCAGTCAATGGTTTCTCACCCAACAAATCCTGGAAGATCTCAAACCCAGGCACCACAATCCCATTGACTTTCACAGGTTCAGGCTCTCCTTGATACCCTGAAGCTTTCACAAAGCACTCCATCAGTTTCAGGCCCTTTTTCTTGACCTTCGGCTTTTCTTCGTCAGATTTGTACCCCAAACCCTTCCGAGTAGTCTGTCCTCTGAAATCCGGCAACTTTGAACCTTTACCCGGCTCAAACTTCATCTTCTCCATAATCCTAGCCACCCTAGGATCCACCCACTCCTCAAAAGTGGCTGATACCTGGAACCTTGTGAAAGGTAGTATCTCCAAGGCAGCCACGGCATTATCTAACTCAGCCCGGATGGTGACAATCTCTCCCTCATACGGGAATCTGATCATCTGATGCAAAGTGGAAGGCACGCCCCCAAGCTTGTGAAACCAAGGCCTTCCCAGCAATAAGGCAAAAGTGGCTGGGATGTCCAGCACTGTGAACTCAACCTCATCTTCAATCGGCCCTACCTTGACCATAGCCACAAAGGTACCCTCAACTCCTCGCTTACTGTCATCATAAGCTTTAATAGTCATACTGGAGGGGTCCAAGTCTGTTGCTTTCATACCCAATCTTGCCAGAATTTTCAATGGGCACACATTGATGGACGAACCGTCATCCACCATCACACATGAATTTTTCTTGCTTCCCCTCACTTCAGCCTGATAAATAGAGGCCTATTATGATTCCTCCCCTCCGGTGGGAGATCATCCTCAGAGAAAGATATCTGCAAAGCTTCCTTTTGAACTGACCCAACAAACATTGCGGGTTGGCATCCTCCGGTACCACAATCTTGCTCAAGGCCTCAACCATAGCCTGTCTATGCTCCCGATGCACATAATAGTTCCCAGATACTGACTTGTGCTCTAGTCTTCCTCAATTGCCTCAGCACTATATCCCCTTCCGTATTTTCTGCAGCCTCAACCCCTTCTCTACCATCTGTCAAAGCTTCCTTACCCTTTTCCGCCATATCATTATAAAAACGACCGCTACGTGTCATTCCCCTTACTTCTCCTCCTCATCACTGCTAGAGAAATCAAGCCAAAAGTCCTTCTTCTGCTCAAACTCATCCTCACTGGTGCTATCCCAGATTCCCAGGCAAAAGGCTTGAGGGTGAAAGGATTTTAGGACAAGGTCTTCTGGAAGGCCAGAATTGATCATATAGGCTGGTGGTGGTACGGCACGGTAGTTAGGTAGGGGTTTCTGTGTGTATCGGGCTGTTCTGTTTCTGGGTTGGGTATTTTCTTGGAGTCTATGAGGTCTTGGATTTCATGGCGGAGTCGGGCGCAGTTGTCGGTGTCATGGCCTTTTTGTTGGTGGAAGTGGCAATAAAGGCTTAGGTTAATATGTGGTGGTAGGGGATTGGGTAATGGTTTGGTATCCAAGGGTTTCAAAAGCCCTTGCCTCTTCAACTTCTCTAGCACCTTAGACAGGGGCCTTCCCAAGTTGGAAAACTGCCTGTTCCGGATAGCAGCAACTTCACAGCAGAAACGGGCTTGGTTCCCGATGTTCCCCCAATGGGCCTCCTGTTTAGACCATAGAATTTTCTATTCTCGGCCTCTTCTTCCTCAATATCCATGACAGTTTCCCTCAACTGTCGAAAGTCTGCAATCATGGAGGTCATCCTCCTCAACTTGCCATAAATGGAGGGCTTGGTGCCCTTGATGATCATCTTGATCTGATCCTTCTCCGAAGGCCTAGTCTGCATTTTCAATAATTGACCCCTCCACCGGTCCACATACTCCTTAAAACTCTCCTCCGCTTTCTGCTTAACATTCTCCAGATCACGGAGTGACAAGTCGATCTCCAAGTCAGTGACATACTGTTTCAGGAAGGCATCAGCTAACTCCCTCCAATCTTCCTTTACCTTCTTTCCAAACTGTGGTACCATACCACGGGAGCTCCTTCAAGTGACATTCCAAACATCTTCTGTACCTGACGCTGAGACAAGCCAACTGAACTCATGACTGATACAAACTGTCGGAGATGCACCCTCGGATCCCCATTCCCGTTGAACTTAGCCATATCTGGCATCTTGAACTGTGCGGCAACTGTTCCTCAAAAGTCAATGTGTCATAATCCAGCAGATCCTCATTCTTACCCCTCATCTTGCGGGTAACCGACTCAACCTGATCCCGAAGTTTCTGTAGCTCTGTCTGAGACCCAGATACTCTGCCTGCTGCATACTCTGCCATATCATCATCAAAAGCGGGGACATCATCCCCCAATCTGTTCGGAGATTCCTCTTGTCCTCACATCCCCAGATTAACCCCGGCACGAGACCCAGCTATACCAGCCATAGCAGTAGTCAAAGCCTGCAACTGTTCAGTGATTTTGGCGAGACCACTCTCTAACTGATCCATACGGGACACCTCATTATCGGATTCACTCATACTTGTTCTTTTAGTGAGTCTGGTTCCTTCTCTAACCCAAACGGTATCTATGGTGTCTTTTAAGACACAGAGGATGTTAACAGGGTATATGTATGCATGATATGCATAAGAAATGTATAACATAAATCAAATAAAATTCTCAAACAAATCGGCCTATTATCATTTTAGAAGCCTTTGGGACAACTGTCATAAGGGTGAACCCGTCCCAGTTTAAATGGCCCAACGAGTTCATGTCTTATGACAAAGAGCCCACCAAATCCAAATGATAATATTCCGAAAACAAGCACAAGGTGGCCCATCAATCACTTAGAAGCTTTGGCCCAATAGTCATGAAATACGTTCTTGTCCCAGTTTAAATGGCCCAACAAGTCCATATCCCATGACAAATGGTCCAAATGGATCCAAACGGTGATGTTCCCAAACATAAGCATAGAAGGGAGATAATGCAAACATAACATAATAATTTTTACATAATGGCCCATCAACATTTCAGAAGCCTTGGGCCTAATAGTCATACAGTACGAACTTGCCCCAGTTTAAATGGCCCAGCAAGCCCGCATTTCTGATAATAGTCCAACTGCATCCAAATGAGGATGGTCCACAAGCATATACTCAAGGAAATAATTGCTACTTTAACCATATAAACCAGTCTATGGGTGGGTTTGCAAGAGTATGGACAAAGGCTCTCACTGGCGAAGGATAGCCCACAACTAGGTCTCCCCACTCAAGGGTTCGAGCGACCAAGTGAGCGTATCCCTTTTTATACACTAAGGTACGTGCCAATGAGCTATGGTGTGTGATGGACTGTCAAATGGATTTCCCGTTGTAGATCCCCCAGAGGGAAGGTGGAGCGAGGCTCACTTAAATACCCAAGCCTCTTAGGCTCTTATCGCTTGTTGTCAGGAATAAACAACGAGTCCTCCAAATTAGTCCATCACAGAGGCTACAAGTAGATGGCCATATAGGTGTCCTCACAGCTTTTCCTTCTAGAAAGGTAGTGAATGAAGGAAGACACCAAACCATTACCTAGCCTCAAAGTGCCCTTGATTAAACTCTCACTTATCCACTATAGACATGGCCAATTAAAACATAAATCCACTCATTACAAGACAATATTTCGGGGCCAAATACATCCCCAGTGGAGTCGCCAGACTGTGGGAACACAGAACTGAGCGACGCCGTTCCTAGGCTCGCGGCCTAGTTGGGAAGGATTACATAACATGGAGTCGCCACCCGGTGTGAACCGGGACAAAGTTTAAGGCCGCACTCACCCCTCGCAAGGGAAGACCTCAAACCGTTGGGTTCGGAATGGTCCCTTACTTATGTCACTTGTAATGAAAGGATTTATATAATAATTTAAACAAGCTGAAGTAACAATTATTTCTAGAGGTATCATGCTTCTAAATTCACATTTATAAAATAAAATATGCGCCTAAATATACATGTATTTCATATATAAGATTGCATGCTTATCATATATCAAGATAGCAGCTAACATACATCTTTACTTGCATATCATATTCAGGAAAAAACACAAGCGCACATATTAACCATACAAGCACACATGGTAACCATACAAGCACACATATGAGCATTTTTCCAAGTGGTACGTGGAATTGTAGCCCAAGTACAGACCGCACTACCGTCCATTCGGAATCGGCTACGGAATTTACGTCTGGGTTTCCATCCGATATACCGCAGAAATAATACTCAAATGGTATCATGACACAAGCATATGAATGGTAATACATTTGCATAAGAAAGATCAACCAATAGGCAATTATGCATGAATATAATAAGACAGACTCAGTTCAGTGTGTGCACGTTCGTATAGCGTTCGTAAACGCGTTCGAACGGAAATGAAACAGAATGCTCACGTTCGAGTAGCGTTCGTAAACGCGTTCGAACGGAGATGAGACAGAGAGCTCACGTTCGAGTAGCGTTCGTAAACGCGTTCGAACGGAGATGAGACAGAGAGCTCACGTTCGAGTAGCGTTCGTAAACGCGTTCGAACGGAGATGAGACCTGACACATAATAAGGCAAAAACACATGCGCGTTCGAGTTGCGTTCGTGAACGCGTTCGAACGGATACGGACCTGATGCAATACATAAACAGAAAATAAAAGGGCGCGGCGAAGCACTGCCGTAAAGGTGACCTTTTGGGGCTCTTGATCTCTCAAAGAGAGGACCTTTAGACCAACATGCTAAGCTCATGCGCATCACATTACACATACAAGAATAGAACCAATCATGTCAACCAAGTATGCCCGATTGAACACATCTTACGTCCAATCTGAACACACATCAACCGGCGCGGCAAAGCATCGTGGTAAAGGGCTTTTAGCCCTCCCCATAGGGGATTTCACGTCACACTTACTAAGCCCATGCGCTCGATTGACTCATACGAAAATAACGATAATAATATATTAAACTAAGTATGCCCGATTGAACGTATCTAGCGTCCAACCGAACATACATCAACCGGCACGGCGAAGCGAAGTAGTGTCACGAAGGTGGCCTTTTCAGCTCTTTGTCTCCTAAATGGAGGACCTTTGGACTAACTTACTAAGCCCATGCGCCTGGTTGAATCATGCAAAAATAACAATATATTGAATTCAAGAGAAAAATAAATAAACAAAAAGCAACACAACGAAAGAGAGATGGTGCCGTTTACTCAAGCGGTACGTGGAGTTGTGACCCGAGTGCAGATCATATTACCGTCCATTCGGAATCGGCTATGAAATTTATGTCCGGGTTTCCATCCGATATACCGCGAGAGTTGACACGTCCTCATTCATCCAATGCCCACAACATATATCATACACATAACATATACCACAAATACAGAATATATAATCAAAGTAAATGACCAGAAAATAAAATGAGATTAAGTGTGAGAGATACCCTCAGGTCTAACCTTTTAAGCCGTCTCTCGGACTCGCGTTCCACGGGAATCGAAAGGGGGTAAATCTCCGCAACTTTCTGGTACTGTTCAACGTCCTAGCTCACTGTTTCGCTGCTTTGCTTCTCGTTCGAACTCCGTTCTGCTCCTATTCGGCTCCTGTTTTGCTGTTCACTGCACGGGCTACCTGTTTCAATGTTTTTAAAGAACTATTCCAAGTTGTGTGGGTTCTTAGTGCAATTAAAAGTGATTACTTTTAAGATTATCTATGTAGTTTTCTAAGTTACTGTTTTTTAAGGATTTGGGCTGCTGTGTTTTGTGTGTTTTCGGTGATGTATGGAGGTTTAGAGGGGCTGGTTTTCAGTGGTGATTAGGGGTGGTTATTGTGATAGATTCGGCTATGGAAGAGAGGGATTGTTTTGGTGTGATTTGCTTGTGATGTCTAGGATTTCTTGCTATAATCTTTGTGTGAATTGTGTGTATGAGCTAGAGAGATTGAGAGGAGGATGGCCTTGGTTTAGTCATGCTTATATAGAGGAGAGGTAGGGTTTGGCCTTGTGTCACAAGTAAGAGATTTGTGCATTAAATTAGGATATGATTTAGTGCTAGGTAAGGAAAGCAATGGATTTGATTGGGGGACATGTCTTGGCTAGATTAGGAATACAATATATTTGATTGGTTAGGATTAGGCATTTAATTGGTTAGATTAGGAAGTCAAATATGTGATTGGCTTTAATTGGTTAAGATTGATTTTAATTAGGCAAATCTTATTTTTAGTTTTAGTATATAATATATTTGATTCATTCATATTAGGCATGATTTTATTTTATGTTTTATTTAATTGGTAAATGATTTAAATGTTTAATATTTAGTGTTTAATATTTAATTAATATCTAATTATTTAATTTGGGATGTGTTTTATGGGCTTTTGGGGGCTAAATGGGCTGGGCGTGAGGCTAGCAGCAAAACCAGAATTACCGGCTCCGTTCGAACGCCTCATAGCACGCGGCACTAACGTCCGCAATCTGCACAGGTTCGAACGAAGTAACGAACGCAGCACCAACGAAGACAGTGAGCTTATTTATTCTGAATTCCCCCTTCCGATATCCGTTTCCCGCGGCTTTCATGACTCAAAAGGTAGTGCCTCCAAATGAGACTCATCATCGGGTTTCACATGCGAAAATGCAATGCCTACAGGGAATGTTGAATGGCAGCTTTTTGAACCTCCAGGAATCGAGCAACTGCTTGTCCAGTTTTGTTTTTCTAAGACGCTGAGGAAAAGGTGGAGGTGGAGTAATCTGTTTCTTTTTCCTTTGCTTCTTTTTCCTCCATCTGTTGTCTGCTTCTTTTGACTTCCTCAGCTGTTGTTTTGCTCCAACATCTTTGTTGATTTCAGTACCGCTTTTTAACATGATGGCATGACACTGCTCCTTTTCCATGTTCCTTGGATTTGGTTTCTGTGTTGCAGGAAGGGTATCTGGCGGTCTGTAACTCTGAGCATTGGCCATTGTCCAATTTGATTCTCCAGTGCTTTGATGGAAGCAGATTGGCTTTGAAACTAGCATCATATGCTGCTTGTTGCTTTTTGAACATCTCTGCAAGCCAATCTTTCATTTCTGGTCTTTTTCAAACTCCTGGTTTTGCTGTTGGAATCCTGGTGGTGGATAGTTCTTTTGTCCTGAATTTGTTGCTCCATGAGAAATTGGGATGATTCCTCCACCCTGGATTGTAGGTGTTGGAATATGGATTATTCCTCTGTCTGTTGAAATTGTTGACATAATTCACTGTTTCTTCAAGTTGGTTTAATTCTTTTGCTCCTCCATATGGCAAATTTGTGGATCCAATGTTGCTTTGCATGCCGAGAGTCTCCATGAATTTGCATATCTGATCTAGTTTGGCACTGACTGCTGTATTGGCTCCAACTTCATAAATTCCAGCAATTCGTTGAATCGTGCTCCTTTCTGTTGGCCACAATGAATTGTTGTGGCCATTTCTTTCGATTAGGTCACAGGCTTGTTCTTCTCCTTTTGCCATTAATGCTCCTCCAGCAGCAGCATCAATTGTGGTTCTCATTATTCCAGAAAGTCCATTATAGAATGTTTGGACTTGAAGCCATTTTGGAATCTCATGGTGAGGACATTTCCGGAGCAAATCTTTTTACATTTCCCAAGCTTCATAGAGAGTTTTCTGATTCTTGTTGTACAAAGGATGTGATGTCATTCCTCAGTTTTCCAGTTCTAGCTGGTGGAAAGTACTTTGCAAGAAATTTCGTGGCTAAAGTGTTCCAAGTTCTGATAGAACCTGCTGGAAGTGAATGTAGCCAAGCTTTAGCTCTGTCCTTCAAGGAGTATGGAAAAACACGCAGTTTCATTGCTTCTTCAGCTTCTCGGTTGTAATTGAAAGTGCCGCAAACTTCCAGGAAGTTGCTGATGTGGGTATTAGGATCTTCAGTTGCTTTTCCCCCAAATTGCACTGATTGCTGAATCATCTGAATGCAAGTTTTGATGTCACCTGCATTTGCTGGTAAGAGAGGAAGTACAATACATGAAATGAGGCCATCAACCACCGGAATGGTTCTGTCTCGAATGGGAATTGGTGGTGCAATCTCCAAAGGTTCAGGTTCCATGTTAACAATTGCTTCTTGGCCTTATCTCCTTTCCCTTCTCAACTGTCTGATGTTCTTTCAATTTCTGCTGGGTCAAGCGGTCGTAGTTCAAAGCTTCTAGTTCGTCTCAATAAGATTCTGATAACCTGAAACACAATAAAACAAAAACAATAAGTAAAAAGAAAATTAGATACAAGTAACGTATCTAACCTCAAAACTAATAATGAATGATAAATAAGTCCCCGGCAACGGCGCCAAAAAATTGACCGGCGTAATCACACACGTATAACGCAAGCGCACGTATCGTTCAAGTAGTATAAAAAGTATCGATCCCACGAGGACTTAATATCTATTCTATTATTATTTTATGAGGTCAAGTGATTACTAATATCTAACAAGTTGTTTGAAAGGATAATGATGATTCTAAATTTAAAACAAGTAAAAGAAATTGAGAGTAGATTAATGAGAATTAAAACTATCTAGGGTTGTGAATTCTTCCAATATTAATTAAAAGATGAAGTAGTTAAATCATAGTTGGGTAAATATTGATTTATTAATCTGGAATATTAAATTATGTAAAAGCGTCTTCCGATGGTCATTTACAAATACCTAGTTTAATTCAATTGAATCATATGTCTATATCAACCAAATTACCTAGATTCATTAAGTTTGAATTCCAATTATGATTACCCCCGCCTAACAGGTATATTCCTATCATGTAAGGAAATCTATTAAAGGTTTATCTATCCTTAAAGAAGATCGTGGATTGTTGAGTATAAGGTCTTTAAATTTAAAGTCCCTATGTCTAGTTCATTTTAGGTTTATCTATTCAATTTTATTAGTGATCAGTTAATAAAAGGCATTAAGATTATGACTCAACAAATAACTCTTTAATTACCCAAACTATAATCTAACCCTTTTTAAAACCGGTGATATTAGATTTTATCACAACCCTAGATATTTAATTTAGTTACAACACATAGCTAAAGCTGATATAAACTTAAAAGACATAAAATGAAATTACTGAAAAGTAATAAAAAGAAATGCTAAGGTAAAAAGAATTAACTTCTATTATTCACTATTTAGATATCTCCCATAAAATAATATATATAATCTTGTGATATTTTAAATCAACCGTCCGGAATGGCGGTATCCTGATTAAGTCAAATTGAAATATACCAGCCATAAGGCGGAACAGAAATATAAACTTAAACCAATCGTCCAGTATGGCAGTATCCTCATTAAGTCAGATTTAACCAATTTAAATTGAATAACCACCCATCCGGAATGGCAGTATCCTTTATTAATTCAGGTTTTAATAGTTTATATATTATATTTTAAGGGAGATTAATCTAAATAGCAAAAGTAAAAGAATTACCTTTTTACCTCAGCATAGAGAAGTTAGCTCCTCATGATGAATGAAAACTACTATTTATAGAAGAGAATTACTACTACAAACGTAAATAAAACTGAATAAAAGAAACTAAAGAAGAGAACTCTCAATTTATTTATAGGGATTTCAGAGGATGAGGTACATTTGAAACTTAAGAAATCAAACTCAATTTATAGGCAAAAAAATCAAATTCTTTATTATTATATTTCTGATTTTTTTATTATTATTATTATTTTTTGGATCGCTGAATTTTCGACACGTGGCATGGTGGCTAAAAAAAATGGCTCGTTGAATTTTTGACACGTGGCATGTGGTGCACGTTAGCAGATTGCTTGTGATGATGACACGTGGCATGGTGCACGTTAGCAAAGTCAAACTTGTGCAACTTTGACTTGTTGACCAGGCGCATATTAGCAGTCTCCGGTGCACGTTAGAGGTCGGGATGCCAAGGGTTTCGGTGTCGAGATGCCCAAAATTACCAAAATACCCTTTTTGCCAATTTTCACCAAATTTCACAGTTTTGCTCCAAATCACCTCCAGAATGTCCTGAAACTTTATTTATCTACAAAATAACACAAAACACATCAAAATATTCACAAAACTCAAGAAACAATACAAAATATTAAGTTAAATGAGTGAGAAATAGTGATAGTTTTACCACTCATCATGTCCAACATAAATATTTTGACCCAATCACTAGCAAATTGTGTTTATACTTCTAAAGCATCCGTACACAATTAATTAGCCTAATTTCAACATCATACTATGTTATTATGTATCCAATACATAATTTAGCGCTATATGTCTCACTAATGATAATTCACTAATGAAAACATAGCTTTTGGAGAAGATCAAACTTATGTAACAAGCTTGATTTCAATATCCAATCTTCTTCTCCTTGTTGAAATATTCTGGAGAACTTCCAAAGCTAGCAAGCTTGGTTCCAAGATCCAATCTTCTTCTCTTTTTTGTTGTAGAGAATTCCCAAAGCTAGCAAGCTTGGTTCCAAGATCCAATATTCTTCTCCTTGTTGTTGTAGAGAACTTCCAAAGCTTCTCTAACAAAAACTTTTACTTAGGTTAATTTCTCTAACTTTTGCTTATTTTAGCTTTCTCAAGCATGATTAAAAACTTGATCAAGCTTGTCTTTTATAGCAAAACTTAGGCAATTTTTTAATTAATAAAAGTTGTAATCAACTTTAATGTGGGCTTAATCCAATTTTTCCAAATAAATTAGATGTGACTGATCACCTTTGTCTACCACTTTGATTTAATCCAATTAAATCAAGACAAAGTTTAGTTAATGGATTAGTTATATGTCTACCACTTTTATTTAATCCAAGTAAATCAAGTCAAATGCATTTATAATGACATATTTGTAATTACCAAAATATCTTCCAATGGTAGAAATATTTATAAATTTACAAAAAAGCCCTTATGTAATTTTGGATTAATCCAATTAGGTCAAAGTAAATAATTAATGTTATCCAATAACACTTAATGATTTTAGTTTATAATATCAAATATTATCGGCTACCCAAGTGCTCAATGAGTACACTGCATATTGTGGGACTCTCTAAGTCCAGACATGTTCGTTATATAAGCCTGGTTTATATGTATGCAATTCGGCCACCTCTAAATTCGTGAAAAACACGAACGACCTTTCTGAACTATACAAGTCGAGGTCATGACATATATTTAACAATCCCTCCGTCATAGGCTATCCGAGTTATGCTTAGGAAACATAGATTTCACCGTCAAGTTTCCGAGGCGGACATCTCATGTGGACGTGTCCATGATCCTTTACAACTAATCAGAAACTATGTCTGATATATGTGATCCACCCTAGGTGATCGGCTTTGGCCAGAATCTTAAGAATCGTGACTTACTCACATGGATACTTAAATCCCTTATGGTACACATACGGGTCGTATCCTATCTTGATACGCACTTGATTAACGAGTGCATCGATCCACACCAAACAAACATCTAACGGTTAGACCATGAGAGGTCTCTGACATATATGACATCAAAGTGTGGAGGATCACACATAAAATCAATGATATCTTATAGTCAAAAGATCACATATGCTACTCGATTCGAGGAAATTCCTATTGATGGAGGTGTGTACATCCGACTATTAGGAATGACTTGTGAGTCATTCAGTATTCGCTCCAACGAATACCCACATATTTATATGAGCTTCCCTAGCTCATGGTACATCAGGTTAAACCATTGGAACTCCAATTCCAATATACGACATGTGCTAGTCTTCTAGGTTATAAGAATTCGACTGTATTCCAAAACCAACGACTATGAATATTTACTTTAAGAATAGTTTATAATAGTAATACTGTATGGGCCGAATTTGGGCCAATGACAAAATTTTCTTTTCACTTCGAACCCAACAACAAACAAAGCCCAAAAATGGTAACCCAGCCCAAAAAATTTAGCATTATTGAATCATAATGAAGCCAATAGCTTAATGACAAACCCTCATTATTATAAATCAACTGCTCCCCCTTATTTTCCTAACACAAGCCATGTTTCCACATGCTCAAACCTTTTTCATCAAATGCTTGGGCACGTTATGGGACTTGTGGCAACTAATAAAGTCACCATTCTCTACCTATAAATAGCAACACAATTCAAAACATTCTCATTGAAGCTTCATTTCTCAAACAGAGTTCTCTAAACCTATAAACATTAACCTCTGCCCTCACGGCAGCCAAAAGGATCAAGGTAATATCAAACCTTGTTCTCCTCTTTATTTTGTTTACTGCTCACTCATCTTTACTGACTTGAGCGTCGGAGTACCTACGGCACCCACCACACTGGTGGGTAGTATCCTCTCTGCTCACTCTACCTTTGTTTTACAGGATCGCTAGTGCCCCATATTACAAATTCTCGATTGTGGACTTCGGACGAAAATCAGTATCCATAAATACTATCACAATGTCGAACCACCCAATATCCAGTATTACTACATGACTATCTATGGTCGATGTCATTCTCAGTATATTTATATATATATATATATATATATATATATATATATATATATATATATATATATATCAATCTAATATGCATAATGACATTACCATTAGTAAAGGTTGAAATGAAAAAATATAGTTATTTTATTAATAAATAATAAAATATAATTTACAATATATTATTCAGATTGATGTTCCAAGCACCAACTCCAACACTTGGAAACTTGATTGAGAACCAATCAGTTTCCACACCATCCGTTCTACTTTGTCGTCTTCAAGCCGCTTACGTTTCTGCTAAGCCATAAGAGGATCTACACAATACAAACCTGTCTGTATAGGTTTGTTCATTATGTCTGCAAGGTTTTCATTGGTGTATCTTCAACAATTTCACATTGCATCCTTCCACTACTTCACGAACAAAGTGGTATTGTACCCCTATTTGCTTTGTTCTTGAATAAAATGCTAGATTCTTTACAATATACAAATCACTTTGACCG
The DNA here is from genome assembly GCA_019454045.1 of Zanthoxylum bungeanum. Taxonomy (NCBI): domain Eukaryota; kingdom Viridiplantae; phylum Streptophyta; class Magnoliopsida; order Sapindales; family Rutaceae; genus Zanthoxylum; species Zanthoxylum bungeanum. Next base: position 172,336 of record SKCR01041007.1, read on the forward strand.
TCGCAAAATATTGGAATCTTCTATTATTTGTTCCCGAGCTCCTCCAATAATCTTTGAAACCAAATAACTTCCTTACAAGCTTGTGTAGCTACCATGTATGCAACTTCTGTTGCAGACAAAGCCATAATATTATATAACTTGATACCCAGCTCACTGCTCCTTCTGCAAGTACAAACACATAATCTTTAGTGGATTTTCTTTTGTCAAGATTTCATGCAAAAATTGAATCCACGTAGCCCCTGAAAACTAATTCTGATCTTCCATAATTTAATGTAGTATCTGAGGTTTCTTTGATATATCTAAGGATCCTCTTAACATCATTCAAATGCTCTCTACCAGGATTCATCATAAAACGACTAACTGCTCCCACTGTTTGTGCAATGTCTGGTTTTGTACAAATCATGGTGTGCATTAAGCTTCCAACTATTGATGCATATGGTACTCGAGACATCTCTTTGCTCTCAGCTTAATTGGTAGGATATATAAATGAGGATACCTTGAAATTAACAAGAAATGGTGAGAAATTGCCTTACAATCTTCCATATCGAACCGCCGTAAGATTTTTTTCAAGTAATCTTTTCTGAAAAAAACCAAATCATTATGTTATTTTTGTCTCAGTGTATTTGCATCCATAGAATCTTGTTTGTTGGTCCCAGATCCTTCATGTCAAACTCTCTAGCTTACTGTGCATTTAATTCTTAGACTCGATCTTTGTTAGGGCCTGCTACTAACATGTCATCCATATACAACAGAAAAAATAATAAAGTTATTTTTCCAAACCTATTGTAATATGTACAATGATCTGAACTGAGTCTGTTGTACCCAAGGCAAATAATGAATGAATTAAATCTCTTATACCAATATCTCGGTGCTTTTTTAAGACCATATAGAGATTTGTTCAACATGAATACCAAGTTCTCATTGCCTATTTTAGAAAAACCTTCTAGTTGGAGCATATAAATTTCTTTTTCAAGTTCTCCATGAATAAATGAAGTTTTTACATCCAATTATTTCAGATGTAGGTCTAAAATAGCACACATATCCAGGACTACTCTGACTATTGTAAGTCGAACCACCGGAGAAAATATCTCATTGAAATCAATTACTTCTTTATGAGCATATCCTTTTACCACCAATTGTGCATGATACCGCTCCACTTGATCATTACTATCTCGCTTGATCTTATAGACCCATTTATTACCAATGACTTTTCTTCCACGTGGTAATGGTACTAGATCTCATGTTTTATTTTTGTGCAAAGCTTATAATCCTTCTTGCATTGCTGTCATCCACAAATATGTATTTATGCCATTTGTAGCTTCATGGAAAATTGACAGCTCTCCATCTTTTGTTAGAAGACAATATGCATTATTACTCTTTGTAACATACTATGAGTGCCAAATTAGAGGCCTTCTTTCTCAAGTTAATCGACGAACTTCAGAAGCTTCAAACTCAATTGGTTCCGGTACCTCGTGCTCTGGTGCTTCTTTAGAAGAATCTGAATTTTCTTGTTCTGGATTAGTTTCCACCAATTTTGTTGTAGTCTTTGTACTTTGTTTTGAAATACTATTATTTCCTTCTTTATGTAGTTGATCTTCTGTAAATATCACATCCCTACTGATGATGATCTTGTGGGTAGTGGGATCCCAAAAGCGATACCCTTTTACTCCATCAGCATAACCCAAGAAAAAATATTTTCTAGATTTTGGATCTAGCTTTATTATTTCTTGAGCGTTGTACATCACGTATTTAGGAAAATCGAAAATGTGAAGAGATGAGTAACCAGCTGGTTTTCCGCTCCAAATCTCCATAAGAGTTTTCAAATCATTTGTTGTTGATTGAGATATATTTACAATATAGCATAATGTATGAACTGCTTCTGCCCACAAGTACTTTGGTAGACTAGTTGTTCTGAGCATAGCTTTTACTATTTCTAGTAGCGTTTTATCTATCATTTCTGCCACACCATTTTGTTGAGGAGTGTATGGTGTAGTATTTTGCCTTTTGATGTCTTCTTGCTGACAATATGTATTCAAATCCTTACTGCAATATTCTCCTCCATTATATGTCCTTAAACACTTGATTTTCTTTCCAGTTTCTACTTCAATTTGTGCTTTATAATTTTTGAAAAATGACAACAAATTTGACTTGTTTTTGATCGGGTATACCCAATATCTTCTAGAAAAGTCGTCAATAAATGATACAAAATATTTTACTTTCTCCAAAGGTTGAACCGGTGCTTCCCAAACATTAGAGTGAATCAATTCTAAAATGATTTTACTCTGAACACTTGACTTGCTGAATTTTAATGTGTTTTGCTTACTTATAACACAATGCTCACAAAATGGTAGAATAACGGCTTTCAAGCTTGGGAGTAGCTTTTGATTCATGAGAATCTTCATTCCATGTTGTGATATGTTGCATAGTTTTCGATGCCACAACATAGAAGCTTCCTCTCCAGAATCCAGTGATGCCACCGATGCAGTTGCTTCCTCAATCGAGTCTCCCAATAACATATACAAGTTTGCTGAGATTTTTTCAACTTTCAAGACTATGAGTGCTCCTTTCACCATTTTTAATATCTCATTTTCAACAATGGTCTTGTAAACGAGATCATCTAACTGACCAATTGATAGAATATTTTTCTTTATTCCCACAACAATATCGAACATCTTGTACAATGCGGATAATATCATCATATATTTTTATTTTGATAGCTCCAATCCTAGTAATTTTTACGGCATGATCATTGCCTAGAAAAATCGATCCTCTTAAGACAGGTTCATAATGGCAGAATCATTCTCTCCTATAGGACATGTGACATATTGCTGCAGAATCAACCAACCATGCATCACTTAGCTATTTTCTGCTATCATTAGACACCATTGTCATTTCACTATAAAGTGTGCCATCTTCTTCAGAAGTACTTGCAACACATCCATGAGATTTTGTTGCAACATGAGCTTTTTCTGTACCTTTCTTCAAATTCCAACAATCTCTATTGACGTGCATTTTCTTACCACAATTGTAACATTTAACCTTTTTCTTACTTTTTGATTTTGATCTAATATAATTTTGACTCCCACTTAAGCCACGTTTCGTTGATCTCCCTCTTATCATCGACAACGCTTTTGCTTGTTGCGAACCAAATGATATGTCTTCCTTATTTTTGTGCCTAGACTCATCTTACAGAGCAGCAGCTGTAACTTCGTCAAAGACTAGATTACTAGTGACAACATTACTTGTCAAGTTAATGATAAGTTGATCATGCGAATCCAGTGGACTTTGAAGTAGAATCTACGCACGTTCATTTGTAAATATACTATAATCCAACACAGTGAATTAAGAAAATAATGTGTTCAAGTTGTTGATGTGATCCTTCATGGATGGTTACTCACTCATACGAAGAGTGTAAAGTCTCATCTTCGAGAAGATCTTGTTGTGTAGTGACCTGACCTCGTATAATTTGATAAGTGCATCCTAAATCTCTTTTGCGCTCCTCTTCTCTGCAATGCTAGATAACACAGAATCTCCTAAGGTTAGATATAAGTTGCCCATAGCGTTGTCATTCATATCCTTCCATTTTCATAAGTCATTACAGCTAGGGATGGCACTGGGTAGGGTATGGTGCGGGTTTGCCATTACCAAACCCGCACCCGCATATGTAAATAAATTACCAAACACGCACCATACCCGTTGCGGGTTTTAATTTTCATTACCAAACCCGCACGCATATAAAAATAAATTACCAAACCGCATTGGTACCCAACGGATTTTTTGCGGGTTTTTAAAATATTGAATTACTTTGTGTTCTTAATAATTTAATTTTTTTAATTAAATAATTTATTTTTAATTGCTAGCTGTAGTTTTCACATTTGTTTTTCATTTGACATATACAACATGCAATGTATGTATATACAGTACATAGGTAACATAATGTATGAAAGACTCGGTACCATATGTTTATTTTTTCATATAAACATAATTAAAACGAGTTCTTCCCTTCATAATTATAATGATCTAAGTTAGCCAACGTAATCGACAATAAGCTAAAAAGTAATCCTCAATCTTTGGTCATATTTTTTATGCTAATTGTAATGAAAGTGATGCTTACAAAACTCAAGTGTGTGTGTAAGTGTAATGAAGAAGCAGGAAAGCTACTGAAGTTGCTGCAAAAACTAGCTTGCTTTGCTCCTCTCCCGTTTATGATAATATGAACTTAATCCAAATTTTTGTATTATAATTTATTAACAAGTGTGATTAAAAATAATAATAATAGTCATGCAAAAATCTTCAGATGGGCAGGTTGCGGGCTGCGGCTGAGTATGAGTGTGGAACGTGGATTAATGTGTTTTAGGTTTAGGTTTTGTTAGTTTTTTATATGAAGGTTTTTTTATATTATCCTAAAAAATTAATTAAAAAAAAATAATATAGCGGGTATGCGAATACCCGCAACGGATACCGCATTTTTTTCTTAATTACCAAACCCGCACCGCACCCGCAGCGGGTTCTACTTTAAATTACCAAACCCGCACCGCACCCACTAATATATTACCAAATCCTACCCATTGCGGGCGGGGTTTGCGGGTTTGCGGGTTTGGGTAAAATTGCCATCCCTATTACAGCTGGTCTATCACCAATTATCGCCAAGCAATTGTATTTTCTCAAGATTGCTTTTATTTTAAGTTTCTATAGAAAAAGTTACTCCAGTTGAACTTCTCAATTTCAAACTTTCCTGCCATATTTCTGATGATGACCAGCTTCTCACTTAAACCGACTTTTACTATTTTATCGTGAATAGTACCATATACAGTATCGTATATGTGAATAGTATCATATATGTGAATAGTACGTATATGTGAATAGTTTATATCGTATATGTGAACAGTCTCCGTAAACAGTAACCCTGAACCTAATCGCTAATACCACTGTTAGGGGGTCATGGGCTGAAGCTGGTACGCAAGTAAAGTGGAATTGAGAACAATTATTAGTTTAGGAGGCGTTGCCTACCGTATAACAATACAATAATAATTATGAGGGTTGGCCTATCATAAATATTAACAATAAAATAAAATAATGAGATACAGATTTAATGTGGTAAAACTCTCAATGTGAGGGAAACATCCACGGACAAATATAGAAAGATTTAACTATAGTGGAAAGAATTTAACAACTTCTCTTTAAACACAAAGAATGAACAATCTCACACTCTCTTAAAATAGGAGAATTACAACTCTCTCACAAACTCTTAAGAATAAACAATATTTGTCTCTCTTAAAATACACATGATTTGATTGAGAATGGAATGAATAAAATAATGAAATGAAACCTCTATTTATATAAATGAGATTTACTGTGCATATAGTAAATTTTAATTTTTTTATTATTTTCTTTTTATGCATATGGGACCCACGCCTACATAATTAATATATATTTTTTTAATTATTGATTGACAATAATTAATAGTTTCAATGTGAGTTAGAAAGCGTAGCAGTTGTTCGAGACCTTTTGTTTTTTGAGAATGAAAACTGCATTAAGAACGAAAAGAGAGTACATCGACCAGTAAATCCTCCAACCAAATTATAATGTTCAACTTACAACTAGCTAATCTATGTGCGACTATATTACAAGATCTAAGCACATGCTTAATCTGAAACACAAAAATGTAGAACCTGAAATTCTGTCATCTTTTTTTAATGAGGCGAAAAATTGTATTTTTTGTCTTTAAAATGATTCATCCCCACTGCTAGGAGTTTTATGGTTAATTATTTGTCGTAATCACTTAACACATCAAAATTTCAAAAACAGTTGATGACATGCTTTCTCTTGCATTTCAGTCCAAAAAAGCTAGCAAAAAAAAGAAATGGTTTAGAAACAAGATAAGAAGTGAAGAAGAAGATGAGGATGCTTTGTATTGATATCCGGATAGTATACAAATTCAAGATTTCTGAAAATTTGCTGCTTTCATTTTGTTTAACACAAACATGGTGCTGAGAGCAAATTTATACTACCTAATCTCTTCTTTTTTCTTTGTTATATTTCTTCAACTTTTTAAGCTGTGTGTCTGAAATTTACAGTCATGGATTCACTGGAGCTAAGTTGTAAAGTAACTACGAGGGAGATCCCTCTTATTATTATTATAAGAGCATATTAAAGGGTTCATAGTACAACTGAAGTTTTCAGTAACATGAAAAAATAATTAAAACTAACACTTAAAAGCCATAATAATCATAAAAAAAAAAAAAAAAACTTGAGATTAAAAAGATTCAAAGAATAAAAACTGCTTTTCACAGAGCCCATGAGGAGAAATCTTTATGCCATCGCAAGAGTGTCTTTGTACCAAGGATCCAATGGCTTCCCAATTGAGTAGACAATGAATCCAATCTCCCTCAGCTTCGCAACATCCAATATGTTTCGGCCATCAAATATAAACGCAGGTTTCTTCATGTTATCAAAAATCTTCTGGTAATCGAGTGTCTTGAACTCATCCCATTCAGTAAGAATGCAGACACCATGAGCATCCTTGGCAGCTTGATATGCATCCCAAACCACGCTAACTTGCTTCGCAACAGAGGGGCTCATCGGCTGGAGGTGAATTGGATGATCCCAATCAAACTTGTTCATCGAAAGGTCCCTTTGGATTTGATCTTCAGTGACCTGTGGATCGTATATACTCAACTTTGCCTTGTCTCCCAGCAAACCTTTGCCTACGTCTATTGCTGGAGTTTCCCTGGTGTCACCGGTATCCTTCTTGAAGGCAAACCCCAGAATGGCAATCTTCTTGCCCGAGACTGTATTGAACATGGAAGAAACAATCCTGTTCACAAAACGATTCTTCTGGTAATCATTCACCTTGATGACTTGCTTCCAATAGTTTGCAACCTCAGTGAGGCCATTGCACTCACAAATGTATACCAAGTTGAGTATATCCTTTTGAAAGCAGGAACCGCCAAAACCAACACTGGCATTCAAAAACTTGGGGCCAATTCTTGTGTCCTTGCCAACAGCATGAGAAACCTGAGTAACATCAGCACCGGTAGCCTCACAGAGGGCTGACATAGCATTGACAGAAGAAATCCTCTGAGCCAAGAAGGCATTAGCAGCCAGCTTGGAGAGCTCAGCTGACCAGAGATTGGTTGTAATGATCCTGTCCTCAGGAACCCAATGAGCATAAACATTTCTCAATGTTTGAATCGCCTTTTGGCCTTCAGGGGTTTCTCTACCTCCAATGAGAACCCTGTCAGGATTGAAAAGGTCCTGAATTGCAGTCCCCTCAGCGAGAAACTCCGGGTTTGACAGAATCTGATATTTGATTTCCTTGCTATTATGAGTCAAAATCTTTTCAATTGCCTCCGCGGTTTTCACAGGAACTGTGGATTTCTCAACAACAATCTTGTTGGATTTCGATACATCAGCAATCATCCTGGCTGCACTCTCCCAATATGTAAGATCTGCAGCTTTGCCAGCTCCGAGGCCTCGAGTCTTTGTTGGGGTGTTAACAGAAACAAACACAATGTCAGCCTCAGCGACATGCTTTTCAACCTCAGTGCTGAAGAAGAGGTTCTTTCCCCTGCATTGCTTCACCACATCATCGAGGCCAGGCTCGTAAATTGGGAGCTGGTCGCTGTTCCAGGCTGCAATCCTGGCAACAGAGATGTCAACAACTGCAACTTCAATTTTGGGGCACTTGAATGCAATCACTGCCATGGTTGGACCCCCAACATAGCCAGCTCCAATGCAGCAGATCTTCACCATCTTCAGTTATATAGAACCTGAAATGAACCAAACCAGAGTTAAAAACAAAACAAACTGTAGATGCCATGGCTAGCAGGGGAAAAAAAATGAAATTCTTTTTTTTCTTTTCGGTAATCTGAGTGGCATAGATCAGGTTCGCTTTTTACACTAGGGGCATAGTCCCAAGAAAATACACCTATTGGGATTCAAACTACTCAAACCCAAAGTCTTTGTTGGGGCGTTTGTGGGACTCTAGGGTTGAATCAGTGCCTTGTGCAGCTGAAGTGGGTCTAACCCTTGAATATTTAGGGTGTGTGTATTTTTAAATTATTTTATGGAATACTATATTTCGTTACTAGTCGGTAGGAAAAAATCGGGACCGAATCAGAATCCAAAAACTCTGAAACAGAGAATATAAAATTTCAACATTCATGGGCAGCAACTCTCGGTGCCTCACGACGCAGATTAGGCAACCTTCTGGGGTTAAAGAAAAAAGACAAGAAAATATTTCTTCTTTTATGAGTACAAAGTTGAATTTGTAATAGTGAAACAAATTGTAGGAAATTAAGGAACCACAGAAACAAATGCTCTCTAAACAAAGAAATAAAGATTACTCAAGGGTGGCAAAATTAAAAAGTACCTTATTGATCTCAAAAAACACAAGAACCAAGAGAATAAAATGAAAGGTTTATGATAAAAAAAAGACAGAGAGAAAGCTACTGGTAAGAGAAGGCAAAGCAATGTAGAGCTCCTTTTATGTAATAAAAGAATTTAAAGAAGGGCATATAAAATTGAAATTTATCAAGTTGCTTTCACAAACCGAAGCAACAGTCAGATTCAACACGTTTT
>SKCR01041008.1:0-116430 GCA_019454045.1 Zanthoxylum bungeanum
TGCCTGCCCGCCTTCTTCTTCCTCCCATAACTCGTCTGTTGCCAGGCTCCAGCCACCCTCTTTCCCTTTGTTATCTCTTCTCTTCTTTGTCTGGGGCCCGCTCCCTCACTTTCACTAGTTTTCTCTTCTAATTTATCCAACTTCTCCATCATAACCTTCATAAAGGCTTGGGTTGATTCTCTCCCCTTCCGTGCTTCTTCCTTTTCACTCCAGATGGTTTCTTCCATCTTCTCCATCTATTTTTTCATCGAAGACTCTGAAGATATATGGTTCCCGTCTCTTGCCATCGTCTCAATGTGTTTGCTACTTTTTGTACTTTCCCTAAAGACAACGCCAACTGTTGACGGCTGATTTTCGTTCCAAGGATAATTCAGGAAAACCACTCCTCGAACAATCCTCCCTCAATTGTGAATTTGTTTGGTTTGGGAACCAAAGACAAACTTGGAAAAAGACCGAATACACACAAATAAACACAAGATTTAACGTGGTTCGGCGGAATGGATCCGACCTAGGTCCACTGGCACAAGGGAAAATGAAGCTTTTATAACGTGGTCGTGTACGACCGACCTGCTTATCTCTCAAGCTCGGCTGACCAACCTCTTACAAACCCCACTCTTACACTTGAGCTTTTAGCTCTATATAACAAGTTATGTGTGGATGAATTTTGCTAACCTTTTACAATGAATTCTCAACCCCTTTATATACTAGGGCAAATTCTACTGTTACACTATCATCGTGACGTCAGCCACGTAAATTTACCATTAATGTGATGGCTCTCTTCCCCAACTGCTCTGCTGAAAGTAACTCTGCCACCTGACATCTCTTTAAACCAAGCTACTATGCCCTCTGCCACACGCTACTTCTAGCCTGCAACCTGTCATGTCAGACCTCTTTGAGAGGTGCAAGTTCCCATATAGGGCTTATGTCATTTGATCCTAATCATACTATTATTACCACTTCGGCCAGCCCTACTAGGTCGGGAGACAGAAGCAACAACTGTCATGGCCTACTGAGCCACCAAGTCGGGTCAGCAGTCATGGACCACCTCGAGTCGGCCATGAAACGCAAACAAGTCTGGTCTCTTTGTTGGGTCGGACTCCTCTGCTACCTGGGCCTGGGCCCCTTATTTAGGAAGTAAAAATCTATTTATACCATTTCTCGAGGTTCTGACTTCTTGGGGACCGAAAACCACCATCAACATATTTATTTATCTATTTTATTCTATTATAATTGACCAAATTTGTTTCACTTTCCACTCCTAAACCAAAACTTAAAATCTGAAATCGATAATCTACGACGAACATTAGTTTTAACTCCATCAACTGCTCTGTCCAGCTCAATTTCAATTCTTCGTGATGTTCCACTATACACTCATATGTTTACCACTTCATAATCTTCTTTAGTCGTCATTATATCATCATTGTGCTTTCATTAAGCATGTGCATGCTTCCCATTTCATCATTGTGCCTTCGTCACACGCATTTTGACTTTAATCATCATTATTTTCATATTTTGCATTATTTAAGCATGCCAAATGCCATTTATTCCACTCCCATCATTGTTATGCAATAATGTTGGGAAATTTATAAAACTAACTAAAAATGATACTCATTTATCAAAATGAGCCACAACATTTGCTATTTGCATACCACAATTTTCGAAGTGTACTTCGGAAAATATGAATTTTCCGAAGTGCACATTGAAGTTGGTGTAAACTTAAGAGATTCAAAGTCAAAACTTCGGATCTCCTAAGTTTTTAAATTTTTTTATTTTTTTTATTCAAAACTTTGGATATCCAAACTATTACTTCGAATCTCCGAAATATTGATTCGGATCTTCGAAGTATTTTTCGGATTTCCGAAGTTTGAAAAATATTTATAAAACAAGGCATTCTCCATTTTTTCTCACGATATTGATTTTGATGCTCAACGAAATAGTTAACGATTTTTATTGACACATAGATTTTGACATATAAGTTCAAAAATATAAATAAAAAAAATATCAATTTCTAATATATCAAATTTGTTTACATAAGTTAAAATTACTGTTGACTTGGATTTTGGCTAAGAGGAGTCATGCATGAACGTCTATTGTGTCAATGTTTGCCACATCGACCGCATATGACTTGCACTATTTGTTCGCCCTGTGACGGTATTCTATTTATTTTATGTCGTCTCATCAAAATACGCTCATTTGGTTGCAATACATTCAAGTATACATTAATAATCAAAATATTAGTTTAAATTATTTTTAATGTTTTTCCAATAAACAAAGTAATAATATTATACCTGATAACTCTTTAGGTAAGACACAATCAGATTGGTCGCTAACAGGATAGATAGTTTCCCCATACGCAGGACGAAGGGTGGCCGTTGTGTACATTTTGCTCCAAAGACTAGAGCGTTTGATTCTATCAGCCGCACATACAGCCAATACGTATGCACACAGAAGTTTCTCTAAATCATGCTTTCTCAAGTACACGTCTTCTCTCTTATGTTGGAAATTTCAATCATGTCTCCACCACGGACCTCAAACTCATAGCGATCATCAGCTGATCATCAGCTGATCGCTATGCATTCGATGTGATTTTTCAATATGCTTCTCTATTTTTGCATGCATTCACGGGATCAATGGAGTAACTGATCGGTGTTGTGAAATCACTCACGTTACACAAGCGCACGTATCGTTCAAGTAGTATAAAATGTATCGATCCCAAAAAGGACTTAATACTTAGGCTATTAATTTATTGAAGTTAAATTTCGACAATATTCCTATGTTAACTAAGAAAATCTGAATTCATTAAGGTCAAGTTCCAATTATGGCTACCTACGCCCGACAAATATATTCCTATCCTGGAAGGAAATCTCTAAGGTGAGATCGTGAGCTATTGAGTCTAAGGCTGAAACCTAAAATCTCTTTTCCAAGTTCATTTTAAATTTACCACATCAATCTTATTGGGGGCCAATCAACAAGAAGCATTAAGATTAAGACTCAATAAATAAACCAATACATCACTCAAGACACAAAATAATCAACTTATAAAACCACTGATATTGGAGTTCATCACAACCCTAGATACTGTATTTAGTTACAACACATACCTAGGATTACTAAAGACATAAATAAACAAAATATAATAAAACAAGTTGAAAACTTAAAAGTTAAAACAATAAAAATAATATGCTACAGTTAGAGGATCCACTTTTAGTATTCAAATGTAGGAATCTCACTTTATTATAATATAGAAATTGTCTGTATTATCCAATTAATTAAGTCCAACCAGCCATAAAGGTGGTGTTATTATTTGTCCATAATCAGCCATATAGGCGGTAATCAGCTACCACCTAAAGACCGATCATATATGCGGTATCTAATTATGTCAAATAAATAAAACCAGCCATAGAGGCGGTATAAACATTAATCAATATTATTAAATTATAATTTCTATATTATAATTAATGTGAGATTGACCTACCTTATCATATTAAAAGCTTCATCTTTTACTCCAGCAGAAAGAAATTATCTATTCATGCTTGAATGAAAACAGACAGAATTTTATTACTAAAAATAAAAAGAAAATACAAAAAAACTGAAATTAAACACACAAGACACTCTCTTCTAAGTTTTCAGAGAAATCCTATAACAAAGCATGATTTTTACATCAAATTTGGCATGTTATTTATAGGCAAATATAAAGGCTTCCACCAATTTCTCCACCAAATCCTCCACCAAACATGCATGTTTGGTGGAAGTTTGACAATTGTAAATTGTCATTTTCTAATTTTTTTGTTTTTGTTTTTGATAATGACTTTAATAATTACACATAACACACTTTAGATTTTTATCAATTTCGGTCTTGAAAACCTCAGAATTCGAAATATTTATGAACATCAAAGTTGTAGATATTTAAGTCTTCTTTCATCTGGAACTTGAATCACCTCAATTCGATGTCGGAGTAAAAGGTTATGGCGAAAATATGAAAATTGCACAAAGTTGAAATTTCCGAAATTGTACTTCGTTAGAATGTCATTTCAAGTTTCCAACCTCCAAAATTCAAATGTCAAGTCCAATCTTTTTACCCTTCTTTGTTCCACATTTCATTCTAATTGATTCCATTGAGTCCCGAATTTATTTTATCTATAAAATAAACAAAAACACATCAAAACATTCCTAAAACTCGAGAAACTATACAAAATATTAAGTAAAAATGTGGTAAATATTGATATATTTTCCGCTCATCACACCCCCAAACTTAACATTTTGCTAGTCCTTGAGCAAAACAACAAAACAAAATGAAATAAACAACTTTAAAATAAATTAACCTAAGCCACTTTCGTAAGGATCGTTGTTGCATTTAGCATATGTAACAAGCCTTTAAACCCATAGGTGTCCCTAGTGGACGAGTTATAGTCTCGTGAGGGCTTACAGCGACGATACCCACAAACGTCAATCAAATGTACAGTAAATCACACAAATAAAATAAAAAGATAAACAAAATAAACGAGTTAAAAATAAAAGAAATTATTATCCAAGTTAATAGTTATTTTCTTTCTTTCTAAATTACCAAATAAGTAAATTCTCCTATACTTTTTACCATTCTCCATATACACAACTAACAAAGTATTAATCAATTCATTGTATCCACAATAATAATAAGTGTAGTTGAAAAATATAGTAATATTTTTGTCCTAAAGTTATATTGGAATTCATACCTTTTTGGCAATGAATTTTTTTTTTTAACAAATAACATCTTCAATCCTTGTAACGAGCTTTGGGCCAGTGACTCCCAAACCAGTTGGCTTTAGGGCACTAGGTGTTAAGACACCCATATAGACTTAATTTCTCGGATCTCAGATGTTAAAAGTTCTACCGTTTGACGCAAACAATCACTGCTTACTGAGGCAAGACGTCCGGTTACTAAGTAGAAACTTTATTATTATTAACTCGGCTCTACCATTTGACGCGAACAATCACTGCTTACTGAGGCAAGATGTACAGTTACTAAGTAAGAGTGAGATTAATTATTTATATACACACAACCATATTTTTTTTTATTCTATCACTTTTAGGTGCTATTTCCAATAAACCAGAGCACTGAATATTACAAAAATTTTCACTTACAACCCATGTTCGTATGTTACCATGTATGTTGATAGTACATGTCAAATGAGCATATGAAGATCAAATTTAATCAATATTATGGAGAATTCAAGAATTTAAATAATTCAAAATGAAATAAATAAATATTAAATTGTTACGAATCAAACTTAGATACGTCTCAAGAGTGGGAACTTCTTACTCAGCTATCTCAAGACACAATTCCACTTGGTTAGTAAAGTTAAAAACATAAAAATCAAAATTTTTTTTTTGCATCAATAAAACAAAGAAAAAATAACACACATAAAAAATAAAAATAAGATACCAGTCAAATGTCCCCTCCCCAAACCTAATTGAGACATTGTCCCCAATGTCTTAAAAAAAAAAGAGTTTAGAATATGGTACCTGGTTAGCGTGAAATTGTCAATTATATCTACATCTAAAAAGAAAAATAAAGGTTAAGATCCAGATTTATCTTACTCTTTTTACCATGATCATCACCAGACCAGTTCAACTTGGAAATGATATGGTCAATATTTAGTTCAAACATCAAGAGTTGGTTAATTAAAGTACTGGCTGCTCTAGCAGTGCATATGATATCTTTTATGGGTTTTGAAAGGAACACATTTCTTCTGGCATCTTCAAGAAACATAAAAAGAAAGTCAAAGAATCCATCAATATTAAACAGTCCAATTGGTTTCTGATGTATGTTCAAGTTCGCCCAAGATAGCACTGTGAAAATTTCCTCCATTGTGCCCAAGCCACCTGGCAAAGCAATAAAAGCGTCAACACGATTAATCATTTTAACAAGTCGTTCGGACATACCTGGCACAATGCATTCCTCTCCATTTGATTGTTCGATAAGATTTGCGTCCACCAAAGGTTTTTGGATGATTCCCAAAACTTGACTACCTCCTTCTTGTACGACCTTTGAAACGTATCCCATTAGTCCAAGATTGCCACCGCCATATACTAAGTGTATATTTCTCTCTGCCATGACTCTACCCAATTCTTTTGCTACCTTAACAAATTCTGGTTTAGATCTAGAACTATTTTCATAGAACACACAGATGTTAACGACTCGTCTTCTTGAAGTTGCTTCCATTTTTTTTATTCTCTCTAATATGGATGTGTTGAACAGAGCAATGTCGAGCTGAATTTATAGATCCTGAAAAAGAGTGAGTAATAATTGCACTAGTACCTGCCAAATAACAATTATTAGTTGAACAGTAAAATAAATCGTGAAAGCCAAAGAGTCTGGATCTTGTCGGCGAAAATAAAAAGAAAAAAAACAAAACACATCACAATTATTAGTTAAAGACAAAGAAATTAAAACAAAAATATTAACAAGGAGTCGTGATTATGGATCACATCTTATTCCAGAAACGGCTTGAATGACCTTTATGGGTCAGGGACAAGCTTCCTATCCAATTTTCTTATAAATTGGCAAACGGGGTCTTTTAAAGTCAGATTCCCGAGACTCAAATGTTGTATTCAGAATCGCATGATGGACATATCCACTGGGATGCGTATCAAGAGTCAATGATATGTCATCTAAAGACTTCTTACTCAAGCCATCCCTAATGAATTTTATTTTATCTTCGCGATTATCAGACACCATTCCTAAAAAAACGACAGTGAGTATTGCATGTACATCATGCACATTTATAACAAACACCTAATCGTTTAGCTCTTCTTTTCTTAGCATAGGTATTTTTTCCTAAACCAGGCAGAAATGAAATAAAATAGTCAGACGACTCACTTGCCAAGTGAACTCGTGCTTCAATTATCCAACGAATATCACTAGGAATATCTTTGATCATTAGAAGTCGTATTCTTTCAATGTGAGCTTTGTAGACTTTCATCAGAGTGTTTTGAGGGAGAGAAGGAAAATGCTTGTGAAGTTTTGCAAGAGTTTCTTTCATATTGACTTGTGACTTTACCTACAAAAATAAAACACACAAAAGAAATCTCACAATATCACAATATATACAGAATGCTTGGGTTGCCTCCCTATTAGCGTTAAGTTTAACATCTTCAGCCAGACATGATTGCCCAAATGTTAGGCTGGATCTGCAAGTGTGAGACTCTTTTTTTGTCGCTCAAATGATTCTCTCCAATAGTGATTGACACGTTGGCTGTTGACCCTGAATGTGTTGTTGGAAGTGGGGTTATGTATCTCAACTACTCCGTATGGTCGCACTTGGGTGATCAGAAATGGATCTGACCACCGTGATTCCAGCTTTCCAGGGAAAAGTTTCAACCATGAGTTGTATAATAATACATGTTGGCCCGGTTTCAGTTGTATGCACATTATTTTCTGATCATGCCACTTCTTGGTCTTTTCCTTGTAAAGTTTGGCATTCTCGTAAGCATGGAGATGAAATTCCTTTAATTTATTCAATTGTAAGAGCCGTTTCTCCCCGCTGCTTGTAGATCAAAGTTTAACTTTGTTAGTGCCCAATACAATTATGTTCGAGCTCTACAGGAAAATGGCATGCATTTTCAAACACTAAACGATAAGAAGACATTCCAATGGGTGTCTTGAAAGCTATTCGATAGGCCCATAATGCATCGTCCAGTTTTATGGACCAGTCTTTCCTTGTTTAATAAACAGTTCTCTTCAGGATTCTTTTGATTTCTCTATTGGAAACTTCAACCTGACCACTTGATTGCCGATAGTAGGCAGTGGAAATTTATGAGTAACTCCGTATTTGGATAAAAGTGCATCAAAGTATTTGTTGCAGAAGTGTGTTCCACCATCATTGATGATTTCACGAGGTGTTCCAAAGCGAGCGAAAATATTTTTCTTGAGGAAATGTAAAACCACTTTGGAATCGTTTGATGGCAGTGCACTTTCCAAACACCAAACAATAAGAAGACATTCCAAGTTCATTTTAAGTTTACCACATCAATCTTATTGGGGGCCAATCAACAAGAAGTATTAAGATTAAGACTCAATAAATAAACCAATACATCACTCAAGATATAAAATAATCAACTTATAAAACCACTGATATTGGAGTTCATCTCAACCCTAGATATTGTATTTAGTTACAACACATACCTAGGATTACTAAAGACATAAATAAACAAAACATAATAAAACAAGTTGAAAACTTAAAAGTTAAAACAATAAAAATAAAATACTGGAGTTAGGGGATCCACTTTTAGTATTCAAATGTATGAATCTCACTTTATTTTAATATAGAAATTGTCTGTATTATCCAATTAATTAAGTCCAACCAGCCATAAAATGCGGTGTTATTATTTGTCCATAATCAGCCATATAGGCGGTAATCAACTGTCACCTAAAGACCGATCATATATGCTGTATCTAATTATGTCAAATAAAGAAAACCAGCTATAGAGGCGGTATAAACATTAATCAATATTATTAAATTATAATTTCTATATTATAATTAAAGTGAGATTGACCTACCTTATCATATTAAAAGCTTCATCATTTACTCCAGCAGAAAGAAGTTACTTATTCATGCTTGAATGAAAACAGATAGAATTTTATTACTAAAAATAAAAAGAAAAATAAAGAAAACTGAAATTAAACACATAAGACACTCTCTTCTAAGTTTTACAGAGAAATCCTAGAAGAAAGCATGATTTTTACATCAAATTTGACATGCTATTTATAGGCATATATAAAGGCTTCTACCAATTTCTCCACCAAACATGCCACCAAACATGACATCAAACATGACACCAAATCCTCCACCAAACATGCATGTTTGGTGGAAGTTTGACAATTGTAAATTGTCATTTTCTAATTTTTTTTTTGTTTTTGATAATAACTTTAATAATTACACATAACACACTTTAGATTTTTCATCAATTTCGGTCTTGAAAACCTCAGAATTCGAAATTCTTATGAACATAAAAGTTGTAGATCTTTGAGTCTTCTTTCATTTGGAACTTGAATCAACTCAATTGATGTCGGAGTAAAAATTTATGATGAAAATACGAACATTGCACAAAGTTAAAATTTCTGAAATTGTACTTTGTTAGAATGCCATTTTAAGTTTCCAACCTCCAAAATCCAAATGTCAAGTCCAGTTTTTTTACCCTTCTCTGTTCCATATTGAGTCCTGATTTTATTTTACCTGTAAAATAAACAAAAAACACTTCAAAAAGTTCATAAAACTCGAGAAACTATACAAAATATTAAGTAAAGAGGCGGATTGATATATTTTCCGCTCATCATATGCTTCATATACTAGTTACCATGTGTCTGAACTCATGCATCATAATCACATAATACATATATAGCATAATCAAAAATTCATTATGTAACATAACTCTCTTATTCATTTGCATATGCTGTAAATAATATATTCTCATGCAACATCTTGAATATGTATATCAAACTAGGAAAATCTTTCTATCTATGCTTGTCACAATCTAAATCTCAAACTAGAATTGAAAACTGAAATCGGGAAGTCATTTCTGAAAACTGAATTCCAAACTGAAATTGGAAAATGTTTCTAACAAAAACCAAATCTCTGTAAACTTACTTGAAAACTGTGTTCTATAAATCTTGTCTGAAAACTAATTATAAAACTGGGTTTGAAAGTTTACATGGAAAATGTATCTCAAATCTGTAGTCTCATTCTCAAAACTGTATTCTCTTGTAAAAATCATTTCTTTCTAAAAGTTTTGTTCATAACAACTCTCTTTTCTGAAAATCTGATCTGGAAAACTATTTTCTGGAAATCTGATATCTGTAAACTGGCCTGTATGTGAAAATCTTGACATATGAGGGCGTTACGTATCGCCGTCCCCCCATACTCCTAACTGGAGCTAGCAGTGCAAATCCATGACTTTGGGGGCGTTACAAATCACCGTTCCCCAAAGCATGCCACTACTATCTTCGAAACTGGTGGTCTTGGGGCGTTACGTATCGCCGTCCCCCAAGCCACAAACTAGAACTGGGGGTGCAGACCTATGCTACCACCCAAGCTTTGAAACCAGGATTTCCGGGCATCTGACATCCCTAGTCCTGAACTAGGATCTGGGGGCGTTACGTATCGCCGTCCCCCCAGTCCTCTACATATGCACATGTTCTCTGTCCGTTAATTCCATACTGTCTCAAGTTACATATTGGGGTGAGTTTTTCCCTCATGCCTAGGAAAATATAAAACTCAGGTTTGAAAAATATCTCTTTTCTAAATCATTATCATCTGAAAAATAACTGTAAATAAATAAAGGTTAACGCCCTATATGCTGGAAAAAATAAGTCTGAATTTATAAAGACTAAATAAATAAATAAAATCAACTTAAAGAAAAAGGTGTCCACTCACATACATACTTTCTCATGCTCAAGTCTGATGCTCAACATCTCATTTACATATATTCATTACACACATACTCTATGCTCACTTAAACATGCATCAATATACTTGTATACAATATACATACATACTATATACATGCTTACTCATTTCTCCATGCAACTTACATACTTTTTGTACTTCAATACACACAGCCTCTTGCTTATACATAAATACTCTGTTTCTGCCTACTTACGTGCCTATTTACTCATACATACTTATATTTATCTATGTATGTACTCGTGATCTTGTTTATGTATTCTTCTATATGAATTTGTACATATATAGTTACTTCCTTATAATTTATCATTCTTTAAAATGACAATGAAATGAAATCTGCTGGGAAAATGAATTTGTCGACTTTGACCAGCACAACTTCCACTACACCTATCGGAAATGTGAGTGATCTATCAGCAAGTTGTAGAGTGACTGAGGTTTGGCTTTGCTTCTCCAAGATGCATTTTCCTGTAAATCGATAAAGGCATCAGGTTAATACTAGCACCTAAATCACACAAAGCCTTACCGAAGTAATGTTCTCCTATGGTGCAAGGGATGGTGAAACTGCCAGGATCCTTTAACTTTGGGGGGAGCTTCCTCTAAATGATGGCATTGCATTCTTCTGTCAATGTTACAGTCTCGTAATCTCCCAATCTCCGCTTTCATGATATAATATCTTTCATGAATTTGACATAGCTGGGCATCTGTTCCAATGCTTCTGCAAATGGAATATTGATATGCAGCTTTTTGAAAATCTCCATGAATCGAGAAAATTGCTTGTCCAGTTTGTGTTTCTGGAGACACTTTGGAAAAGTTAGAGGTTGAGTAAATTTTTCTTGATCATTTTTTTTTGCCTCCTTTCCTCCATTTGTTGATTTGTTTCATTGCTTTCTTTTGGAACATTCTCAGTAGATGCCTTGACTCCAACATCTTTGTTGATTTCAGTGCCGCTTTCAAAGTGATGGCTTAGTATTTCTCATTCCCTCTGTTCCTTGGATTTGGTTCTGTGTCGCTAGGAAGGGTACCATGTGGTCTGTAACTCTGAGCATTGGCCAGTTGTCCCAATTGATTCTCCAGTGTCTCCATAGAAGCTGTTTGGCTTTGAAACATAGCATCGTATGTTGCTGCTTGTTTTTGAAACATGGCATCATATTTGACTTCTTGTTTTTTTTTATCTGGGCAAGAAAATCTGCTATTCCCTGGCTTTTTTTCATACTCGTGGCCTTTATTCTGTTGTTGGAATCCAGATGGTGGATTATTTATTTGCCCTGAAGTGTTGCTTCATACAAAATTGGGATGATTCCTCCAACCTGGGTTGTAGGTATTGGAATATGGATTGTTTCCTTGACTGTTGAAGTTGCTGACATAGTTCACAGTCTCATCATTTTGGTTATACGATTATGCCTCTGGTACTCCACCATATGGTGAACTTATAGATCCAGCATTAACTTGCATGCTAAGAGCTTCCATACATTTGCAAATCTGATCCATCTTGGCATTCACAGTTGTGTTAGCTCATACTTCGTGGATTCCTGCTATTCGATGGATCAAACTTCTCTCTGTTGGCCACAATGAATTATTGTTAGCCATTTCTTCTATTAAGTCCCAAGCTTGATCTTCTCATTTTCCCATTAAAGCTCCTTCAGCAGCAGTATCTACTATGGTTCTCATCTATCCAGTAAGCCCATTGTAGAAGGTTTGAACTTGAAGCCACTTTGCAATCTCATGGTGAGGACATTTTCAAAGTAGTTCCTTATATCTTTCCCATGCTTCACATAGGGATTCTGAGTCATGTTTCACAAAGGATGTGATGTCGTGCTGTTCTGGAAGGGAAAAATATTTTGCAAGGAATTTGGTGGCAAGAGTGTTCCAAGTTGTGATGGAACCTATTGGTAGTGACTGAAGCCAAGCCTTAGCTTTTTCTTTCAAAGAATATGGGAACACACGTAGACGTATTACTTCCTCTGCCGCTCAATTGTAATTGAATGTGCCACAAACTTCCAGGAAGTTGCTGATGTGGGCATTAAGATCTTCGATTGCACTCCCCCCAAACTAAACTGACTACTATATCATCTGAATGCATGCCTTGATGTCACATGCATTTGTTGGTAATGGTGGATGTACAATACATGATATGAGGCCGTCAACCACCAGAATTGTTCTGTCTCGAATGGGAATTGATGGTACTACCTCCAATTGTTCATATTGATCAGTGCTTCTTGATCTTCTCGCATTTCCTTTCTCAACTGTATAATAGTTCTTTCAATCTATGGGTCAAGCAGATGGATTTCAAAGCTTCTGCTCATTCTCATGTAGTGTTTGAGAACCTGAAACACAAGAAAATAAAAATAATAAGTAAAAATAAATTAGACACAAGTAAATTATCTAACCTCAAAATTAATAGTAAAAGATAAATAACAACCCGACAACGACACCAATAACTTGATCGGTGTTGTGAAATCACTCACATTACGCAAGCGCACGTATCATTCAAGTAGTATAAAATGTATCGATCCCACTAGGACTTAATACCTATGCTTTTAATTTATTGAAGTTAAATTTCTACAAGTATCTAAAACTTCCAATTATGGCTACCCATGCCCGACATGTATATTCCTATCCTGGAAAGAAATGTCTAAGGTGAGATCGTGAGCTATTGAGTCTAAGGCTGAAACCTAAAATCCATTTTCTAAGTTTATTTTAAGTTTTCCATATCAATCTTATTGGGGGCCAATCAACAAGAAGTATTAAGATTAAGACTCAATAAATAAACCAATACATCACTCAAGACACAAAATAATCAACTTATAAAACCAGTGATATTGGAGTTCATCACAACCCTAGATACTGTATTTAGTTACAACACATACCAAGGATTACTAAAGACATAAATAAACAAAACATAATAAAACAAGTTGAAAACTTAAAAGTTAAAACAATAAAAATAAAATGCTGGAGTTAGGGGATCCACTTTTTGTATTCAAATGTAGGAATCTCACTTTATTAAAATATAGAAATTGTCCGTATTATCCAATTAATTAAGTCCAACCAGTCATAAAATGCGGTGTTATTATTTGTCCATAATCAGCCATATAGGCGGTAATCAACTGTCACCTAAAGACCGATCATATATGTTGTATCTAATTATGTCAAATAAATAAAACCAGCTATAGAGGCGGTATAAACATTAATCAATATTATTAAATTATAATTTCTATATTATAATTAAAGTGAGATTGACCTACCTTATCATTTTAAAAGCTTCATCATTTACTCCAGCAGAAAGAAGTTACTTATTCATGCTTGAATGAAAACAGACAGAATTTTATTACTAAAAATAAAAAGAAAATACAAGAAAACTGAAATTAAACACATAAGACACTCTCTTTTAAGTTTTACAAAGAAATCCTAGAAGAAAGTATGAGTTTTACATCAAATTTGGCATGCTATTTTTAGGAAAAAAGTTATGGCGAAAATACGAAAATTACACAATGCTGAAATTTTCGAAATTGTACTTTGTTAGAACGCCATTTCATGTTTCCAACCTCCAAAATCCAAATGTTAAGTCCAGTTTTTTGCCCTTCTTTGTTCCATATTTCGTCATGATTGATTCCATTGATTCCCGATTTTATTTTATCTGTAAAATAAATAAAAACACATCAAAACGTTCACAAAACTCGAGAAACTATACAAAATATTAAGTAAATGGGACGGTAAATATTGATATATTTTCCGCTCATCAGTAACAATATTTTATGTTGATTTTCTCATATCAAAAAACCATGTCTGAAAGATCATCCTGATATAGTTAAGTAAACTAAGTACTGGAAGTGCCCATACCTCTTTAAGCAACACGTTCAAACTTTTTGTAATATTTGTTGTCATCATGTTATATATTTTACTTGAAAACTTTGTCATTACCCATCTACTCTACATACTCTTCTAAATATCTTGCTGCATCTGTATTAATCTGCCAAAGGTTTTGAAGTTGTGCACCAAAGTCTTGACATTTATATGACTTGGCAGGAGCAAAGTAGGTCACCATAAAATTGTTTATATCCTTTGGTTTGATCCTCAACTTAGCTTTAAGGTTCATAGACACGTGGTGGATGCAAACACCATGAGAAGATTCAGAGAAAAGTCTCTAGCAGTTCAACTTTACCCACCCTCATTTCACCCCCACTCGATGTTGATATATTGGTGTCTCAAGGCATATTTTGTTAAAGAAATGATATGAGGGAGATATCGAGATGCATCCGGTCGATTATTCATGGGACCTTCTCGAACTATTGTTGAAAGAATAGCCATATCACATACAGCAAACCCACCATTTGACCATGACCCATGGATATTTCCATCATCTCTACCCATTATATAATTATTTCAGGGAGCTTCAGCCAACATATAAATTGTAATTGAATGGCTTACCATATTACAAGTCGACGAATAACGACCTCCCGATTGTTGACCCTCGCTAGCAGTAATCTTATCTCAACTCAAATTTAGCTCGATCATAATACCTCGTCGAATGGTATTTGAGTGTAAATTTAAAAACTATTCCTAGTCCTTTTGAGTAAACGTCACTGTGAATATGACAGAATTAAACTTTTCATACTGACGTTGTACTTCATTCGACTTCTCTGCATCCGTACATACAATATTCCACTAATTGTTCATAAGTTGTGCCAACAACAATTAACTCTAAAAAAAGATATCATCTCATATATTCATTGCCGTCATTATCTAATTTCTCCCAAGACCCCACATAGAAAAAAGTTAGAGTTTTTTTGTTCCATTTTAGACTCAGGACAATATAAAGAAATTTCGGAAAATGAGTTGGCAAAAAAATGATAAGTTTTTGTAGTGAGAAAAAAAATGAAGAATGTCTAATTTTATAAATATTTTTCCAAACTTCGAAAATCCAAAAAATACTTCGGAGATCCGAATCAATACTTCAGAGATCCAAAATAATAGTTTGGATATCCGAAGATTTGAATAAAAAAATAAAAAAAATTAACAACTTAGGAGATCCAAAGTTTTGACTTTGGATCTTCTAAGTTTACACTAACTTCAGCGTGTACTTCAGAGACTGTGGCTAAAAATATAAATGGCAAACGTTGCAGCTCATTTTGGCAAATGAATATCTTTTTTTTGGTTAGTTTTATAAATTTCCCATAATACTTCATGTGTTGTTGATTCTTGTGATGTCCTTTATCATTTCAACAACTATCTTTATTAAGAAAATATGCAAAAGCTTTTATTTTCTTTAGTTTTTGTTAAAATGTCTTTATTAAAATCATTCTCAAGAACAGAATTCTTGGGGATTGGACTTGATCTTAGTAGGATTTTGTTCCTAGCAAGATTCAAACAAGCCACAAAGAAAGGTTCTCAAGAATAAGATTCTTGGGGATTTGACTTGATATTGGGAGAGTTCAACCAAGAAACAAAGAAAGGGTCTCAAGAACATGATTCTTGGGGTTGGACTTGATATTGAGAGTGTTTTGTTCCTTAACAAAATGATGACACAAAGTTCTTGAGGTTACGTGCAAACACAAGACTTCAGAAGGGTCATAAAAAAACTTCTATTTTCTTTAGTTTTTGTTAGGGGACTGCCTCATTTTTATAAGAATGGTCACTTTTTGTAACGATGGTTATTTTTTTAAGAAGAGTCATATTTTTGTAAGTATAGTCCATTTTAAGAGCTCAATTATATTTTTGTAAGGATGGTTATTTTTTTAAGAAGGGTCATATTTTTGTGAGTACAATCCATTTTAAGAGCTCAGTCACATTTGTTTTTAAAGGAAAATCACATTTTGTTAGAAGGACATGCATTTTTTATGAATAAAGTCATATTTTCATATTTTGTATTATGTGCGGTAAAGTATATTTTTGATTGATTTTGACCTTGCAAAATTTCAAATTTGATAGAAGATTTTTTATGAAAGTTTTAAGTATAATGATAACTATATTTAGAATTTTACAAATTGTGATTTAGAGTATGAATGTGGATACATGAATGCTTGAAAATGGATGATCCATAATCATCAATTTCTTATAAATGTGTTGATGGTGGTTTTCGGTCCTAAAGAAGTCAGAATATCGAGGAAAGGTATAAAGGGGTTTTCACTTCATAGATAAGAGGCCCAGGCCTAGGTAGAAGAGGCGTACGACCCAACAATGAGATCAGACTTGTTTGCATTTTAGGTCTGACATTATGAGCATCTGTGAAGGCCGATCTGAGGTGGTCCATGACTGTCGACCCGACCTGGTAGCTCAGTAGGCAAAGACAATTTTGCTTATGTCTCCCGACCTGGTAGGGAGGCCAAAATGGTAATAATGGTATGATCATGATCAAATGATGTAAGCCCTACATGTGGACTTGCACCTTTAAAAGAGGTCTGACATGACAGATTATAGGCTGGAGGTAGCGTGTGACAGATGGTATAATAGCTTGGTTTGAAGAGATGTCAGGTGGCAGAGTTACTTTCGATAGAGTAGTTGGGGATGAGAGCCATTGCATTGATGGTAAAGTCACGTGCCTGACTTCATGAGATTAATGTAACAATAGAGTTTGCCCTAGAATATAAAGGGGTTGAGAATTCATTGTAAGGGGTTACCCAAATTCATTCACGCATAACTTGTAAGAGATCGGTCAGACGAGCTCGAGAGATAGGTGAGTCGGTCATAACCGACCATGTTATAAAAGCTTTATTTTCCATTGTGCCCGTGGATGTAGGTTGGATCCATTCCGTCAAACCATGTTAAACCCTCTATTTTGTCTGTGTATTTTCTATTCTTTTGCTAAGTTTTCATTTGGTCCACAAACCAAACAAATTCACACTTGAGGGAGAATTATTTGATGAGTGAGTTTATCTATTTACCCCCGGAATGAAAATCAGCTTTCAACAATTGGCGCCGTCTGTGGGACCAGTACAAGAAGTAGCAAACACATTAAGACAATGACAGCAGACATGAACCACAGATCTTCAGAGTCTTTGATGATGGAATGGATGTAGAAGATGGAAGAAACCATCCGGAGTGAAAGAGAAGAAACACGGAAGGAGAGAAAATCAACCCAAGCCTTCATGAAGGTTATGATGGAGAAATTGGATAAGTTAGAAGAGAAAACTGGTGAAAGAGGGGGAGCGGGCCCCAGACAAAGAAGATAATAGATAACAAAGGGAAAGAGAGTGGCTGGAGCTTTACCAGCAGATGAGTTATGGGAGGAAGCAGAAGGCAGACAGCCACTAGAATCTTCCAGCGATAGTCCATGTTTTATATAGAGCGACCCAAGACGGTATCCGGGGGAATGACATGAAACTCCCATTTACGAAAGGTATTTTGCTCAGGATGGAAGGCATGGAAAAACCGTGGACGTGAGCATGACAGCTCCGAGGACCAGATGAAGAGTTGGTTCCAGAATGAGATGGAAAAATGGTAGGAAAATATAAAAGACAGACCAAAGGATGACTAAGACTTGGCGATAACGTCCCCCTTCAAGGAGGAAATTTTGACGATGGGATTTCCAAAGAGATTCACTATGCCCTCCATAGATGTTTACAATGGCAGTACAGACCCCAGGTCTCAAGTTGAGAAGTTCGTTATGATGATGGAAATTCAGGGAATGGTCGAAGAAACCATCTACAAGGTGTTCCCTTTAACTTTGGGAGGGTCGGCCAGCCTGTGGTTCATGAATTTGGCCCCCGGGAGTTTCAGCAGCTTTGAGCAGTTGAGGAGATTCTTTTTGCGATATTTCAAAGGGGTGTGTGTACCAAGGAAGACGATGGGGTCGTTGAGGTTGAAGAAGGAAGAAGACGATGAGCCTTTGAAAAGCTTTGTCGATGGGTACCACGACCTGCTTTTAGAGGTCGGGGCGTATGAGTCCCCGGAGGCCTTGGAAAGTTTTAGAAGGGTTCTCAGGATCAGGAGATTATGGATCCATCTGAGGATACAAGAGATATCAGACTATACCGCGGCTTTGGAGTAGGCAATGATGTTTGTACTGATGGAGGAAGAGAAGAAGATTGCCCGATAAGGGGGCACCCTGAGGGCCAAGGTACTCAAGCCAGAAAATTGGCGAGATATGGGTAGAGACATGAGGAGATCAGTCTCGAGGCAAAATGAGTTCACGCCGATACCTCAGAATAATCAAGTACAGGAGAAAAGGCCGCCTACCTAGGTTAACCTTCTTTCTGGAGGAACAATGTACACCCCCTCAATAGATCCTAGCCCAAATAATTTAGGAAATCTAGGGTAAAGGTTTTTTGTCCGAGCCCGACCTTGGGAAGTTCGCGATCAGAAAAGAAAGCCACAGGCCTATTATTTGCACCACAATGTAAAGGGACATGCCACAGGCGAATGTAGAGACCCGTAGGAGCATGTGGAAAATTTGGTAAAAAACAGCTATTTGAGTGAATGCGTAGACCAAGTGGCTACGGAGGCCGACCAATGCTGATAACGAATGCCGTCGGGTCGGGCACTTGGAATGTTGAGGAGCTGATAAGATGTTTTCAATAGAGACTCTTTTAAAAATGACCCTCAAAGAGTTGTAAGATGGGCAACAGATCCCAGGAGTATGAGTAAGACTCTTCATTTCTCAAATAAAAGTTATGTGTACACGCCTTTTTATTAATATGTGTATGCGTTGGCTCAAGGCTGCATTCATTCCGCTAAGGCCACCTTAAATCATTGGCTTGGGGCTGCATTCGTTCCGTCGTGGCCATCTTTAATCATTGGCTCGGGACTACTTTTTTCCCGCCAATACCACGTTGATGGCGCAATGAGGGAATATTCCCTTGTGGCCAAGTATTTATTATGGCTCGGGGTCAGGTAAGTCCCACTGAGGCCTTGTTTATTTATTAGTATGAGGTCGAAGTTTATCCCCCATGGCCGAGTGTTGAATGGCACAAGGACAGATCTTTCCCTTGTGGCCAGGTTAAAATATCAGATCGGGTCTGGGTTACGTCCTGTCGAGCTCCTATTACCATATTGATGGCACAAGGAGGGAACATTTCCTTGTGGCCAAGTATTTATTATGGCTCGGGGTCGGGTTGAGTCCCACCCAGGCCTTGTTTTATTTATTGGCATAGAGTCTGAGTTTATCCCCCATGGCCGAGTGTTGAGTGGCACAAGGACGAATCTTTCCCTTATGGCCAGGTTATTGCATCGGCCCGAGGATCCAAATCAGTCTACGGATTCATGCACCACCATCTCTTTATAGTTCCCGACACCGACTCGCTTACTCATTAATACCGAGAACTAGCGGATAGATGTTGATGGTCGTTTTCGATCCCAAAGAAGTCAAAATCTCGAGGAAGGGTATAAAGGGGTTTTCACTTCATAGATAAGAGGCACATGCTGAGGTAGTAGAGGTGTCCAACCCAACAATGAGATCAGACTTGTTTGTGTTTCAGGTTCGACAGTGTGTCATCTATGAAGGCCGACCCGAGGTTATCCATGACTGCCAACCCGACCTGGTAGCTCAGTAGGTCAGGACAATTTTGCTTCTGTCTCCTGACCTGGTAGGGCGGGCCGAAGTGGTAATAATGGTATGATCAAGATCAAATGACATAAGCCCTATATGTGGACTTGCACCTTTTAAAGAGGTCTGACATGACAGATTGTAGGCTGGAGGTAGTGTGTGGCAGATGGTATAATAGCTTGGTTTAAAGAGATGTCATGTGACAGAGTTACTTTCGGCAAAACAGTTGCGGAAGAGAGCTATAGCATTGATGATAAAGTCACGTGACTATCATCATGAGATTAATGTAACAGTAGAGTTTGCCATAATATATAAAGGGATTGAGAATTCATTATAAGGGGTTAGCCAAATTCATTCACGCATAACTTGTAAGAGAGAGCTAAAAAGCTTAAATGTAAGGTTGAGTTTGTAAGAGGTCGGTCAGATGAGCTCGAGATATAGGCAGATCAGTCATACTCGACCACGTTGTAAAAGCTTCATTTCCCTTGTGCCCCGTGCATGTAGGTTGGATCCATTCCGTCGAACCACGTTAAACCCTCTGTTTTGTCTATGTGTTTTCTCTTCTTTTGTTAAGTTTGTCTTGGTCCCCAAACCAAACAAATTCACAGTTGAGGGAGGATTGTTCGAGGAGTGAGTTTATCAATTTACCCCCGGAACGAAAATCAGCTGTCAACAAAATGTAATAAGTATTTTGGTCCAGTTTTTTCATTAAAATATATTGATAATGGTACTTGTTTTAAAATTTATTATTTGTAAATTAATAATATGTAATTTTACTATTAAAAAACTTTATATTTTAAAATATATTTAGTTTTTAAATTGAAAGTTATAAAAAAGACACCAAATTTAGTTTACCAAACCTGTGTCTTTTTTATTTTTAAAATTATTACGTTTTTTTTAACGGCAAATTTTAATTTTTTTTGGAAATAGAAATTCTATTTTAAACCCAGATCTCTCTATTTTAGACTACATAATAAATCCCCTTGCAATTTTTATATTATCACTCTAATTTTTCTAACATACATCAAGTTATAACAATTATTTTTCCATAAAGGCTTTGATACATCATATTGATGATTAATCGATATCTATCGCACATTTAGCCGCAGCCTCCTGCCGACATAAAATATATTGTTTCTGTTGATTCTTACTGATGAAAGCCTTAAAAGGTGTGATTTTGTGGCAAAAAACTTAGGATTTGATTGTCAGGTTTTGGGTTCGAGTCCAAATGATATATATTTTTGTAAGAATCTGAGACAATCAAAGAAGCTAACGGCTGATTTTCGTTCCAAGGACAAATCCGGAAACTTGTTCCACGAACAATCTTCCCCTAACTGTGAATTTATTTGGTTTGTTGGGAACCAAAAGCAAAATTAGCAGAAAAAATGGAAAGTACACATATAAGAACAGATGATTTAACGTGGTTCGACGGAATGGATCTGACCTACGTTCATGGACATAAAGAAAGAGAGTTTTTATAATGTGGTCGGGTTTGACCGACTGATTACGCCAAAAAGTACTTGCGGCTATCGCAGTATAGTTGGGGTGTCGATTCCTCCGAGAGATGGTTACAAAGAACTGATTTACTTAAACAAAACTTTAGCAGTAACTTAATGAAATGATATAGATTGAATTGGTAATTAAAGTAAAGATTAATAAATATAATTTAAAGATATCAATAGAGAGGCAGCAAAGCATCGAGAATCCCTATTGTATCAAATTCTTATATTCAGTTATTGATTCCTGTTATTACTCAATTGAAGGTTTCACATCCCAAACCATCAATCGGAACATATTCAATTCTACCCTTATTAAATTCTAAGGTAATTGATGATTTATCTTCTCTATGTTAACAGCACACAAACTTATCATTACGACCTATCTAACGTCGACAATATACCCCCAGGCAATACTACAGCAGAAGACCAACTCATAAAATAACTTAACCAGTCACAACTGGGTTCCCCAATCACACATAAAAGAAGCATGACTAGATCTCTATGTAAGTTGGTAAGACAGTTTCTGGATTCATAAATCGAAAGATAATAAAGAATAATAAATATCAATTGTATTAAATGTTTAAGAGTTATAGGAATCAACAACATGAATATAAGAAATCAAATACAAGAGTTCATCCTTAGCTTTGCCTAGGAGATTAGTTCTTCATACAGAAGAGAGACACATCCTGAAGAGATTGTAGCAGCATCCTGTTTATATTAAGTTTCTTCATTCTTTAATCTCAAAATTTTGTTTGTGGCTATTTGTTATGTGTTTCTTCTATCTTTTTCTCCTTTTCTCTCCTCTAGGGTTTTGCACGAACTTGGGTTTATAAAGAGAAGTCTCGGCGACCTTATTTGCGTAAAAATGAACTAAACAAAAAAGCCAGGAATACGTATGCACATCGCGACGCATGGCTGCATTGCAAGATCTGAATCCTGCTTCTCTCCTTGCTTCTCGCGCGCTCCCGGCACATCCGTAAGGTCCCGAAACACGCGTAATTGCTTCAATACCCATATTCCAATGCTTCCTAACAACAAAGCACAAAATAAACTCTAATTAAAATTAAACATATGATAATTAAGCCGAGTTAGCGATGTTTAAAGTATATTTTCATGCACTTATCACAACCCCCAACCAGCTTATTGCTAGTCCCTAGCAATTCAAGGGTAAAAATAAAATAAGAGATAAATAAATAAATAAAAACTATCTAAACCACTTTCGTAGGGATCACGATTGCATTTAGCATATGCAACAAGCCTTTAAACCCCTAGGTGTCCCTAGTGGACGAGTTATAGTCTCGTGAGGGTTACAACGATGATACCCACAAACATCATTCAAAACACATGCAAAAATAACAAAATGAAATAGTTCCAATAGTTACACATTATTGTCCTCAAAGAATGCCTAGTAATGAAATCAGAGAACCTTCAAAGTACTCAATGCAACTCAAATCCAAGTCGTTGAATATAAATCATCTAAGCCAGACTCACAGTGTGTGTGTGTAAAGGTTCATTCACAGCTTGATTTCTAGGTAAGCCAACTCAATGATTTCGTTTAAAAATTGGGATCCGATGGGTCAAACCAACCTAGATATCTCAAATGCGCTATGTAATTGCCTTTCTGTGCTCAGTATGGTATGATATTTTTTTTCTTTTCATGCCTCTTCTTTTTTTTCTTTTCAACTTATCGGTTATAGGTGGTTTAATTTATTTCTTTCGAGACTTCTCTTTTATTTTTACCATACATCATAACACTTAGCAAATCAGGATATACATCTAAGCAAACAGTCATTCATCGACATGTAATTTCTTCAACTAGTCACTTTGCCAACTACCTAGGGTTTTACTGCTAAAAACCTATAGTTAAGTGCTACGAGTCTAACCTAGATCAATTACTCAAAGCATAAGATAAAAGTACATTAAAAATTATCATTTCTAAGATTTCACCCTAAAGCAAACAATATCATCATTGGACTTATGTTTTACTATTAAGGACTTAAAACAAACAAAATATTATATATATATATATATATATATATATAACAGGTATTATCACTCCATGCATACACCCCCACACTTAAAACTTGCATTGTCCTCAATGTAAGATAAATATAAAGAAACATGATTAAAAACACTACCAGGCATGAAGTTGATCAGGTTCCTGCTGGTAAGACTTTAGTTGTGTGGCTGTGTAGGTTACGTTAACACCTGCATAAATACTCATGAAAATAATAAACATGCAATTAGCACACAATAAAATAAAACTAAAGTAAATAAAACAAAATAAATAAATAAAAGTAAAAAAAATAAATGCAGATACAAGGGTTGCCTCCCCGCTAGCGCTAAGTTTAACGTCTTCAGCCAGACACAATCACCCAAATTGCCATGGTGGCTTCCATGAAGCAGACCAAGTAGTCTCATGTTCTTTCTTCTTTGGCAGAAAATGGTGATTAAGACCTAAAAATAAATTTTTGTATGGCTGTTGTAGTTTATCTCGGGATCCCCCAGGGTCTACTGATGGTTTAAATTTGAGGCTGCACATATAACCAAATTGGTTCAACCTCCTTTTAACTTCCCATGTATCATCTTCAATTGAGCACTAACTCTCATTTTCCTCATTTTACGGTTCTTTAGGGTCAATTTTAGTTCGGGAGGGTTTGATTCATATTGTAAAGAAGTTGTTCTTGGCAGGACTGTTTCTAGCATGTATCTATATTGTCACTCATCATCACCTTGTGGTTATTTTTCAATAAGAAAAATATTTACCTCTAGTGTCATATTCCCAAATGATAACTTCATGAGACCATTCCTGCAATTAATAAGGGCATTAACTGTAGCAAGAAAAGTTCTACCTAGGATAAGTGGAAATTTTGACTCAGTGTTAACCACATACTGGGTGTCTAAAATCAGAAAATCAACGGGGTAGTAGAATTTATCAATTTGAACTAAAACATCCTCAACTACTCCCCACGATATTCTGATGGATCGATCAGCTAATTGTAAAACCACTGATGTAGGTTTAATCTCTCCAAGTCCTAACTGCTTATAGATAGAGTATGGCATGAGATTAACACTAGCACCTAAATCTAATAAAGCTTGACCGAACTCATGTGTGCCAATGTGACAGGTGATGGTGGGACATCCTGGATCTTTATATTTTGGTGGAGTCCTCTGTTCAATTACTGCACTAGCCTGCTCTGTCAAAAATACAGTCTTCTTCACATTATGCTTCCTTTTTATGGTGCATAGATCCTTCAAAACCTTCGCATATGTGGGAACCTGTTTTCTCACATGTAACAAAGGAAGGTTAATTTTTAAGAGCTTGAGGGAAAGGTACTTTAACTGGGATATGTGGCACTTGTTCTTACTGAGGAGTATTTGTACTACTATCTTTGGGGTCACCTATAATGTCGGAGGTGTCATGTATCCCTACCTCTTTACCACTCTTAGTAAATATGGCATTAACACCTTTTACATTGGATGCCTGATGATCAGCTTGTGCCATGTGTTGCCCTTGCGGATTTGGTTGGGCTTGAGATGAAAACTTTCTTTGTTCTTGCACACTTAGGACATTAGTCAACTTCTTGACTCTTAATCTCCTTATTGTCTTCAACTACCTGAGCTATCAATGACTCAAACTTTTGATTAGTTTTGCTCTGGGCCTCTATAAATACATGTACAATGTCCTTTAAAGAATTCCTAGGAATAGTAGGTGTGTGATACTGGGGAGCACTGTAACCTTTCGGTTGTGGTGTCTAACTAGGCTGATGAGACTATATTTTTCCAACTAAAATTGGGATGGTTCCGCCAACTAGGATTATAAGTGTCCGAATAAGGTGTATAAGGCTTTTTGTACATCCCTAAGATGTTGCATTGTTCCTCATATATTTCCCTCATCTCACCATATATAGGACACTCTAGGGCTAGATGGCCAATCCCCTTACACACAAAACATACCATTTGAGGTTCTAACTGGGCTACTGCATGCATAGTCTTGCTATCTTTTGCTTTTAAGGCTCCTAACTCTCTAGTTAATAGCTCAACTTGTGCTCTAAGACTATATTCTTCCCTAAAGTTGTGTATGCCTCTACTAAAAAAAGTGGGGTGTGTCCTATCAGTGCTATCAATGGCATTAGGTCCAGTCCAAGTGTGAGATTTCTCAGCTAAGTCATTTAAGTACTCTAATGCCTCATCAGGGTCCTTTCGGATGAACTCACCATTGTACATTGTCTCCACGAATTGGCGCTCTCTGGGGGTTAAACCGTCATAAAAATAGCTCACTAAGTGCCAACTCTCATATCCATGGTGAGGACAACTCGCTAACACATCTTTATACCTCTCCCATGTTTGATAAAGGGTTTCACTGTCTTTTTGGGAGAAGGTAGATATTTGTATTTTCAAGGCATTCGTCTTATGGTGTGGGAAGTATTTATTAAAGAATTCCTGTGTCATCTCGCCTCATAATCCTATTGACCGAGGTCGTAAAGAATACAACCAGCTCTCAACTCTATCATTAAGGGAAAATAGAAAGAACTTAAGTCTAATTGTGTCAGTAGTCCCAAATCGGTCATGGAAGGTTGCTACGACCTCTTCAAACTATCTAATGTGAACATAAGGTTTCTTGTTCTCCAAACCATGAAAGATTAGGAGAAATTGTATCATTTCAGGCTTAAAATTTATATATGGTGCATTAGGAGGAAACATGATGCATGATGGTGTAGCTGTGCGAGTTGGGTGGAGGTACTCCTCAAGAGTCCTCATAGGTGGTCTCTCATATTCACTCATAGTATGTGCACTAGACGTGGAGGGTGTGGCAAAGAGATTGTCAAACAAACTCTCTGAGTCTGAGTTTTCTTCTTCAGTCCTAACAAATCTACCAAACATATCTCTACGTCTAGGCATGCAATTAAAACACAAGTGAAACAAGGAACATAAATAAAAAGAATAAACTAAAAATAAATAATTAAAAAGAAATCAAAAACTAAAATTAAAACTGAAATAAAATAGATAAAAAAAAAAAAAAAAAAATCAAAACAAAACTGAAACTGAAATTGAAATAAAATAAAATAAATAAGTAATAATAATAAAAAATGATATGGAACGAAGTTACCGCTTTTGTTGTTGACTAAGCAAACTTGCTCCTTCAGATTGTAAACCGTCTCCCCGACAACGACGCCAAAATTTGATTACGCCCAAAAAGTACTTGCGGCTATCACAGTATAGTTGGGGTGTCGACTTCTCAGAGAGCTGGTTATAAAGAACTGATTTACTTAAACAAAACATTAGCAGTAACTTAATGAAAAGATATAGATTGAATTGGTAATTAAAGTAAAGATTAATAAAAATAATTTAAAGATATCAATAGAGAGGCAGCAAAGCATCGAGAATCCCTCTTGTATCAAATTCCTATATTCAGTTATTGATTTCTGTTATTACTCAATTAAATGTTTCACATCCCAAACCAACAATCGGAAGATATCAATTCTACGCATATTAAATTCTAAGGTAATTGATGACTTATCTTCTCTATGTCAAGTCTATATGGGTAGTGTACGTCCCCAAGTCGTGCATGCACCAATATACCACGTCCTCATCAGTACTACCCTGACCTGTCCTACAAGGTCGAACAGCTGAAACAATTATCGTTCTGTCATACCGAGCTACTCTATCGGGCTGGACCCGAGAACCTCGATCACCCTGGTTCCCCGAATATCTATCCTCCTCGGGTCAGTCAGAAAATGTGGACCGAGCCTGACCTTTATGCTGGGATGAATTCCCCTATTTAATGTCATCGGTCTCCGTACACTAAAATGGAAGTTTCCCCTTATGCCCTCTAAGCTACTGGTGACCCTTAGGCCCGAAAACCACCATCAATATTTGTCCTCTAGTTCTCGATATCAATGAGTAAGCGAGTTGGTGTCGGGAACTATAAAAAGATGATAGTGATTGAAGCCGTGGACTGATTTGGCATCCTCGGGCCGATGCATGCTCTTGATACACTGTCATTCCAAATGGATATGATCTGCGAGGATCTGAAAAAAATAGAAAACTGGCCACGAGAGAAAACTCACCTCCTCGGGCTATCATTAGAGAAATAAGGCATCGGGGGAGAAACTCTGACCCCGAGCAATCACAAGTATACTTGCAGCAAGGGAACTAACCATGAGGGTACAAGACCAAGAAGTAACATTCAATGTTTTCAAAGCCATGAATTTCCCAGATGATGAAAAGAAGGAGGAATGTTTTAGACTTGATGTGATACATAGTACCGTTCATAACTCTTATGAAAGACAAAGTTCTACTGACAAACTTAAAACATGTCATTACCTGTGGAGCCTGAAGATAAAGCGCACTGCGTACTGAAGAAGCCTATTCTTGCACTACAAGCAACAGAAGAGAAAAAGTTCCACCAGCTCAACGAATTGGAGGAATTTCACATACACAGCCTTTTGAGGATGCCAAATTGTACAAAGAAAAGGCCAAGAAGAGACATGATGAGAAGCTAGTGCGCATACACTGGAACTAGGGCAGAAGGTACTGTTAAACAAATCAATGGTGAAATTCTTCCCATGGAAGCCAAAATCATGGTGGTCAGGTCCATTTGTGATCACTAAGGTTTTACAAGACAGAGCCGTTGAGATACATGATTCTGACTCCAACAAAACTTTCAAGGTTAAAAACAAGCGTGTTAAACACTACTGGGGAGATTCATTTGAGCGACAAAAAGAAAATGTCACACTTTCAGATCCAGCTTAACGTTCGAGAAGTCACGTCTAGCTGACGACTTAAACTTACCGCTCGCAGGGAGGCAACCCATGCAATTTGTCTATATATTATGATTTGGTGTGATTTAATTTTGTGTGTTTAGTTTTTGCAGATTAAGTCCTTTCACGATGGAAGAAGCTCTCGCAAATCTTCGCAAGCAATTTCCTTCTCTCCCTCAAAAATCTCTGATGAAAGTTTACAAAGCTCGCTTGGAACGGATGAGGTTACTGATGATCAAAGGTATTTCTACTGACATTCGTTGGATTATTGAAGCACGGGTCCGATTGGCATGTGAGTCTTCTGACTCTTTTATTTCACATCTGCCTGGTTTAGGAAGGAGCACTTATGCTAAAAAGAGAAGAGCCAAAAGAATGTGTGTTTGTTATAAATGTGCTCGCATGTTTTGTAATACTCGTTGTCGTTCTTTACGAATGGTGTCTGATAACCGCGAAGATAAGATTAACTTCATTAGGGATGGCTTGAGTAAGGAGTCTTTGGATGACATATCTAAAACTCTTGAGACGCATCCCAGTGGATGTGTGTATCACGAGATTCGTGTGTTATACGCACAATTCCAAAAGGAAA
This sequence comes from Zanthoxylum bungeanum, assembly GCA_019454045.1. Lineage (NCBI taxonomy): Eukaryota > Viridiplantae > Streptophyta > Magnoliopsida > Sapindales > Rutaceae > Zanthoxylum > Zanthoxylum bungeanum. The sequence continues at coordinate 28,770 of SKCR01041008.1, forward strand.
GACAACAGTTAAGTCTCGGGAATCTGACTCAAAAAGACCATGTTTGCCAATTTATAAGAAAATTGGATGGGAAGCTTGTCCCTGACGCATAGACGTCAATCAAGCCGCTACTTTTCTTGTACATATTATATCTCTTTGTCTTTTCCTGATAATTGTGAATTGTTTTGTTGTTTTCTTTTATTTTCTCCGACAGGATCCAGACATTTTTGACTATCATGATTTATTTTACTGTTAAACTAATAATTGTCATTTGGCAGGTACTAGTGCTTTTATTTTACTCACCTTTTCAGGTATTATAAATTTAACTCATCATTGCACTTTTGAAGACATCCAGAATAAAACATGGAAGCCACTTCAAGAAGACGAGTTGAAAACATTTGTGTGTTTTGCGGTAGTAGTGTTGCTACTAAACCACAATACGTAGAGGCAGCACATGAATTGGTTCGAGTCTTAGCTGCAAGAAATATGCACTTAGTATATGGCGGAGGCAATCTTGGACTAATGGGATCGTTTCAAAGGCCGTACAGGAAGAAGGTAGTAACGTTTTAGGAATTATCCCAAAACCCTTGGCAGAGGCAAATCTTACTGGATCATCAAACGGAGAGGAACTGATCGTGCCAGGTATGTCTGAACGACTAGTAGAAATGATTAACCGTGCTGATGCTTTTATTGCTTTGCCAGGTGGCTTGGGTACATTGGATGAAATTTTTACAGTGTTATCTTGGGCGAACCTGAACATACACCAGAAACCGCTTGGACTGTACAACGTTGAAGGATTTTATTATTTTCTTTGTGTGTTTCTTGATGATGCTCGAAGAAATGGGTTCGTGTCAAAACCTATGAAAGAACTCCTCTTTACTGCCAGAACTGCTCCGGATCTAATTGACCAAATCTTAGCCTATGAACCACAAGTTGACCCTATCATTTCAAAGATAAATTGGTCTGAGGACGATCGTGGTAAGAGGCATCGTGTTAATCTGGATCTTAACCTTAACTTTTCGTGTAGAATTTCAGCTAACCAGGTACTATCTTCTAAACTCTTCTTATATTGTTTAAGATATTGGGGACAATGTATCATTTAGGTTTGGGGGAGGGAATTAGTTGATTAATATTTTCTTTTTAGTTGTGTGTTGTTTGTATTTTTAGTTCAAAATATTTCGAAAAATACAAAAAAATTGAAAAATTTTCACAACACACTTCTGGATGGTTCATCCATTTCGGTCATGAAATATTCCGAATTCGAAAATATTTTGTCTTCCAAAGTTGTATGTCTTTGAGTCTTCTTTAATCTGGCACTTGAATCAGCTCAATCCGATATCGGAGTAAAACTTTATACCCAAAATACGACAGATTTGCAAAACTGGAATTTCCAAAACTGCACTTTGTCAAAAACGCCCTTTCAAGTTTCCAATCTCCAAAATTAAAATATCAAGTCCAATAATTGCCCTTATTTGACCCATATTTCGTCCTAAATGATTTCATTGAGACCCGATATTATTTTATCTGCAAAATAAACTAAAACACATCAAAACGTTCATCAAACCGAGAAACTAAAAAAAATATTAAGTTAAAGGGGCGGTAAATATTGATATATTTTCCGTTCATCACACCCCCAAACCTAACATTTTGCTAGTCTTCGAGCAAAACAAAAAAAAAAAAAATTTAAACTAAGCCACTTTCGTAGGGATCACGGTTGCATTTAGCGTATGCAACAAGCCTTTAAACCCCTAGGTGTCCCTAGTGGACGAGTTGTAGTCTCATGAGGGTTTACAACAATGATACCCACAAATATTTTACAAAAGTAAAAAGGTAGTAAAACTAATGCACACAAAAGCAAAAAGACAAGAGAAAAGAGAATAAAGAAAGTTAGTGACTAATCAGGTGAACTTCTACTCCAAGTTACTAGTTGTTTTGTTTCTTTCTAAATTACCGAATAAGTAAATTCTACGATTATATTTACCATTCTCCATATACACAGCCAACAAAGTATTAATCAATCTCATTTTTGCCCACAACAGTCACAAAAATAGTTGATAAGAGAGTAATATTTTTGTCCTAAAGTTCTATAAGATTTCACACCTTTTTTATGGCAATGGAATAATTTTTCTGATTTTTTTTTATTTTTTCTTTGATTTTTTTTTATTTATATACAATATCTTCCGTCTATGTAGCGAGCTTTTGGTCGGTGGCTCCAAAACCAATTGGCTTTAGGGCACCAGGTGTTAAGACAACCCTACGGACTTAATTACTCAGACTTCAGATATATATATTTTTGCAGCATCTTTGATCCATGTAGCGAGCTTTGGGCCAGTGACTTCCAAACCAGTTGGCTTTACGACACTAGATGTTAAAACACCCTTACAGACTTAATAAATCGGATCTCAGACGTTTTTTTTTATTGTATTGCTTTTTTTAGATGCTTCCTCCAATTAAAATAGAGCACTGAATATTACAAACTTTTCAATTTTAGCTCGTATCCGTTTGTTACCATGCATGTTGATAATATCTGCTAACTATGTTCATTGTAAGTTTGCCAAATCCATTATTTTGCAGATAAAATAATATCGGGTCTCAATGAAATGATTTAGGACGAAATATGGGTCAAATAAGGGCAATTATTGTACTTGATATTTTAATTTTGGAGATTGGAAACTTGAAAGGGCGTTTTTGACAAAGTGTAGTTTTGGAAATTCCAATTTTGCACATCTGTCGAATTTTGGGAATAACGTTTCACTCCGATATCGGATTGAGCTGATTGAAGTTCCAGATTAAAGAAGACTCAAATATCTACAACTTTGGAAGACAAAATATTTTCGAATTCTGAAGATTTCATTATCGAAATTGATGAACCATCCAGAAGTGTGTTGTGTGTAATTATTAAAGTCATTTTCAAAGCAAAAAAATAAATAATAAATAAATAATAAAATTATCAAATCATCACCAAAGATGATAAGAATTTAGTGGAGTAATTAATAATGGATTTTTTGGAGTAATTAGTGGAGAAATTAATAATGGATTTGGTGGAGAATTTGATGGATGATTTGATGGAGGCAAAATTTTGCATATAAATACCAAGCCATTTCATTTGTAAAATTCATACTTTCTTCTTTGAAATTCCTAAAGAATAAATAAGAAGATTGTATCTTGTTTGTTTATTTACAGCTTTCAGTAATTAATTTCCGCTTTCACACTTTCTTTTCTTTATTTTTCAGTTTTTACTTTCCGCAATTTACTTTTACGCACAATCCTTTCCTTTCTTTACTTTTGTAGTTTTTATTTTTCAAGCAATGAGGAGGTAATTACTCTTTGCTGGGGTGAAAGGTAAATCTTTTATTATTCCTATTTAGATTAATCTCCCTTAAATATAAATATAAACTATTTAAAACCTGACTTGATAAGGATACCGCTATATTGGCCGGTTGGTAATTAATTATAAATTGGTTTTAACCTGACTAAGAATGGATACCGCCTGGTTGGTCGGTTAGTAATTAATTATTAATTTGACTTAATCAGGATACCGCCTATATGGCTGGTTGGTAATTATCACGCAAATTTAATATATTATATTAAGGGAGATATCTAAAATAGTAGTAATAAAACTTGATCCTCTAACCCCAGCATTTTCTTTTATTGTATTTTTACTTTATTTAATTTCAGTAATTTACTTTTCAGCAATTTACTCTTCAGCAATTTACTTTCAGTAATTTACTTTTATTTTTTTTTTTACTTTTTACTTTTTACTTTTTACTTTTTACTTTTTACTTTTTTACTTTTCAGCAATTTACTTTTCAGTATTTAATTTTCAGTATTTTACTTTATGTCTTTTATTTTATTTAAATTTTTACTACCCAATCCAATATCACCGGTTTATAAGGGGTTAGATTATAGCTTGGGTAATATAAAGGTTTATTTATTGAGTCTTAATTTTAATGCTTTTTATTAACTGGCCATTAATAAAATTGATTAGGTAAACTTAAAATGAACTTGGAAATGGGATTTTAGGTTAAAGACCTTAGACTCAATAGCCCACGATCTTCCTTGAGGATAGATAACCCTTTAATAGATTTCCTTACAGGATAGGAATATACCTGTCGGGCGGGGTAGCCATAATTGGAACTTAAACTTAATGAATCCAGGTAATTTGGTTGACATAGACATATGGTTCAATTGGGTTATACTGTGTATTTGTAATCGACCATCGGAAGAGGTTTTTACATAGTTTAGTGTTCCAGGTTAATAAATTAATATATTACCCAACTGTAAGATAACTACTTCATCTTTAATAGATATTGGAAGGATTCACAACCCTGGATAGTTTTATAAATTTGAATTTTCTTCAATCTACTTTTAAGAAATTTTATTTATTTGTTTTAAGTTTTAAAGTCACCACCCAATCAAACAATCAATCTATTAGATACTTGTAAACATTTTACCTCATAAAAAATTAATAGCAAAGGTTTTAAGTCCTCATGTGATCGATACTTTTTGTACTACTTGAACGATACGTGCGCTTGCGTTATACGCGTGTGATTACGAACCGGTCAGTCAGCCCTCCCAAGGTTAAAGGGAACACCATGTAGATGGTTTCTTCGACCATTCCCTAAATTTCCATTATCCGAATGAACTTCTCAACATTAGACTTGGGGTCTGTACTGCCCTTGTATACATCGATGGAGGGCATAGTGAATCTCCTTAGAAAACCTATCGCCAAGATTTTCTCCGTAAAAGAGGACGTTGTCCCCAAGTCTTGTGATCGATGAAATCACACACGTAACGCAAGCGCACATATCGCTCAAGTAGTATAAAATATATCGATCCCACGAGGACTTAATACATGTGCTATTAATTTATTGAACTTAAATTTCTGCAAGTATCTAAAAATTTATTGTTGTTTGGATGGTGATTTTAACTAACGATAAGTAATTAAAACAATGCAAAAGTAAATTTAAAAAAGTAATCAATATTATGAAACTATCTAGGGTTGTGAATCCTTCCAATATTCTTCTAAAGATGAAGAGATTATCTTATGTTTGTGTAATATGTCAGTTTATTAACCTGGAACACGAAGATTTGAAAAAGCCTTTGTCGATGGTCAGATGCGAACACTTAAATTAACCCAATTAACTATATGTCTATGTTAACCAAGAAACTCTGAATTCATTAAGATTAAGTTCCAATTATGGCTACCCACGCCCGACAGGTATATGTCTATCCTGGAAGGAAATATCTAAGGTGAGTATGAGATCGTGAGCTATTGAGTCTAAGGCTGAAATCTAAAATCCCTTTGTCAAGTTCATTTTAAGTTTACCAAATCAATCTTATTAGTGGCCAGTTAACAAGAAGCATTAAGTTTAAGACATAATAAATAAACCAAAACATTACACAAGACACAAGAAAAATCAACTTATAAAACCATTGATATTGGAATTCATCACAACCCTAGATATTGTATTTAGTTATAACACATACCTAGGTCTACTAAAGACATAATAAATAAAACATCATGCAATAAGTTGAAAACTAAAAAGTAAAAATTACAACAATGAAATAAAATGCTGGAATTTGGGGATCCACTTTTTTCATTTAAATTCTAGAAATCTCTCTTATTATAATATATAAATTTGCATTATATTATCAACCGACCATATAGGCGGTATCTTGATTAAGTCATATTTTAATTAATTCCAACCGACTATAAAGGCAGTATCAATTAAGTCAGGTTAAAATTAATTTAATTAAGTCCAACCGACCAAAAAAGCGGTATCCAATTAAGTCAGGTTTTAAGATAATTTATATATTATAAAATAAGGGAGATTAATCTAAATTATAATAATAAAAATTTCACCTTTCACACCAGCATTAAGAAGTTACCTACTTGTAGGCACTGCTTTTTTGCATATAAGTCCCGATGATGAGTCTCGTACTGAGGCACTACTCTTTAGGTTGTGGAAGTCACGGGAAACAAATGTCGGAAGGGGAAATTCAGAATAAGTATGTCATCAGATTCAATTCACATGTTCACTGCTTTCGTTTGTGCTGCGTTCGTGAACACGTTCGAACGTCAAACAGATTGTGGGCGATCGTGTAGCGTTCGAATCGGCGTTCGAACAGTGTCGGTACTTCTGGTTTTGTTGCTAGCCTCACGCCCAAGCCCATTTAGCCCACCAAAACCCACCCAAAGATATTAAAACACATGTCACAAATCTAAAAAATCACATACCAAATTTAAATAAATCAAATAAACATATTCCTAATTTAAACAAATCATGTCCCCAATTAAATATATTTTTTCCTTATGTGACACTAATTAATGGTATCCCTTTTATTACACAAATCTCATTCCTTTAAGCAAGGATCCACCCTACCCTTTGCCTATAAAAGAAACCCAAATCCAACCCTCACCTCTCCTGGCTCATTCATCTAAACACACAAAAGCCTACCTGACTCTCACGTAAACACATTCTCTCTCCCACCTGCAACCTTTCGGTAGTAACACAAAACAAAAACCCTAAAAGCCTTCCATTCTCACGACCATGCAGCAAACCCTCACGCTAATACACACCTGAACCCTCAGTAGCCCCTTCACCACGTGAAGACCTCATTCATCGCTGCACAACCAGACCAAAAACAATCCCCTTTACATCACCAAAACAGTCCCCAAACTACACCATAACACCACCGAAAATCACCCCTAAAACTGCACTATAACCACCGAAAAACACACTCAAACAGCAGCCCAAAAAGACGCCAAAACAGTCCCTTAATACAGTGAAAATAGTGACCAGAAAATACAACAAAAACAGCAGCGAAACGGAGCAAAAATAGTAGCCCAAACAACGAAACAGCGAAAGGAGTTGCGGAGCATCAACCTTTCTGACGGCCATGTAACGCACTTTAGAGAAACAACCTAAGAGGTTAAACCTGAGGGAAATTTTCTTATTTATTTTCATTCATCTTTTAATTGTTTTATTTATTTTCTTCGCATGAGAGTCTCTTGTGGATGCATGTTGTGGCCTTTAAATGGATGGGAAAATGTGTCGTCTCTTGTGGTATATAGGATGGAAACCCAGACGTAAATTCCGTAGCCGAATCAGAATGGATGGTAGTGTGGTCTGTACTTGGGAAACAACTCCACGTACCACTTGAGCAAATGGCACATGTTTCACTTTGCTTTTGTATATTGTTTATTTATTATTCGCATTTTATTATTCCGCCATTTACTTTACGTACGTTGTGTGTTTATGTGTTGATGATATAATGCGCATGGGCTAACTAGGGTGGATTAAAGGTCCTCTATTCGAGGGAAAACACCTAAAGGCTACCTTTACCACGATGTTTTGCCGCGCCGGATGAAGTATGTTTGATTGAATGTGAGAAATGTTTAATCGGACATACATAGTTCCACATCATTGTTTTATTCATTTGTATGCATAATAATATAATGCTCATGGGCTAACTATGGTGGATTAAAGGTCCTCTATTCGAGGGAAAATGCCTAAAGGCTACCTTTACCACGATGTTTTGCCGCGCCTTTTGTTATATCATTGACCTTTTGCATATCATTGCTCTGTTTACTCATGTATTGAATTCTAGTGCGCATGGGCTAACTAGGGTGGATTAAAGGTCCTCTATTCGAGGGAAAATGCCTAAAGGCTACCTTTACCACGATGTTTTGCCGCGCCGGACGAGGTATACTCGATTGAATGGGAATGAGTTCAATCGGGCACACGGGGTCCTACATTGTGCATCTGTGTATGTGTTTGCGTCGTCTATCATGCATCAGGTCCTGTCCCATTCGAACGTGTTCTCGAACGCTATATGAACACGAACCTTCTATTTCCCATTCGAACGCGTTTACGAACTACTCGAATGCGCATGCATTTTGTTTCATCAGGTCTTGTCCAGTTCGAACACGTTCTCTAACGCTATACGAATGTGAACCTTCTGTTTACCATTCGAACGCGTTTACGAATGCGCATGCATTTTTTTCATCAGGTCTTGTCCCGTTCGAACGTGTTCTCAAACGCTATACGAACGTGAACCTTCTGTTTACCATTCGAACGCATTTACGAACGCTACTCAAACGCGCATGCATTTTGTTTCATCAGGTCTTGTCCCATTCGAGCGCGTTCTCAAATGATATACGAACGTGAACCTTCTGTTTACCGTTCGAACGCATTTACGAACGCTACTCGAACGCGCATACATTTTGTTTCATTAGGTCTTGTCCGTTCGAACGCGTTCTCAAACGCTATACGAACGCGAACCTTCTGTTTACCGTTTGAACGCGTTTACAAACGCTACACGAACACACATACACTGAACTGATTCCTTTTCATCACATTTCAACTATGATTTAGTTGTTAGTACATTATTCCTCTATGCATGATTTGGTTATCTTCTTTCGCAATAGGCATTTAATTCACGTTTATGTTTAGGTTGTTATTTATTTTTCGTGTTTGATAATTCAACATGTTGATGAGATTTTTGTATGTTTGCCGTTATGATGATTTATTTATACATGCGAACTTAGGAGTAATTATCCTTGGAAATATGTGTTGCTTAGGCTTGGTTAGATATTGCATAAATCATTTCATTACACGTGGCATAAGTAAGGGACCATTCTGAACCCAACAGTTTGAGGTATTCCCTCGCGAGGGGTGAGTGCGGCCTTAAATCATTTTCCCGGTTCACACCGGGTGGCGACTCCATGTTATTTATTCGGTTTAGTTCCCCCGCGGGCTACTCCGTACTCCTGACCGGGCCGCGAGCCCAGAACAGCGTCGTCCAGCATCTGTGTCCACAGTCTGGCGACTCCACTGGGGATAGAGAATTGGCCCCGAAATAATGTCTTGTAATGTTTGGATTTGTGCTTTCATTAACCGTGTCTACCGTGGGTTGAAAGGGGTTTAATCAAAGGCACTTTTAGAGCTAGGTAATGGTTTGGTGTCTTCCTTCATTCACTACATTTCTATAAGGAAAAGCTGTGAAGGCACCTAGATAATCATGTACTCGTAGCTTACTGTGATGGACTAATTTGGAGGACTCGTTGTTTATTCCTGTCACCAAGCGATAAGAGCCTAAGAGGCTTGGGCTTTTAAGAGAGTTCGCTCCGCCCTCCCTCTAGGGAATCTACAACGGGAAATCCATTTGACAGTCAGTCACGCACCATAACTCATTGGCACGTACCTTAGTGTATAAAAAAGGGTGCGCTCACCTGGTCGCTCAAACCCTTGAGTAGGGAGACCTAGTTATGGGTAACCCTTCGTCGACGAGAGCCTTTGTCCGTACCCCTATGAACCCGCATAGACCATAGTTGTATGACCAATAGAAACTATTTCCTTGTGCTTGTGTTTAGGGACCATCATCATTTGGATTCAGTTGGACTTCTTGTCAGAAATGAGAACTTGTTGGGCCATTTAAACTGGGATGAGTTCGTATCTTATGACAATTGGGCTAAAAGTTTCTAAAATGCCGATGGGCCACTCTGTAGAAATTGTTTCTTTATGTTTATGTTTAGGACCATCGTCATTTAAATTCAGTTGGACTTTTTGTCATGGGGTATGGCTTGTTGGGCCATTTAAACTGGGACGAGTCCGTGCTTTATGGAAATTGGGCCAAAATCTTCTAAAATGCCGATGGGCCATTTTGTGTTTGGGCTTCTTATCATTTGAAGTTTTTTAGCCATATTATCGCAAAAGTGTAACCTGTTGGGCTTTTTCAACTGGGACAAGTTTTCACCTCGCAATAGTATGATTAAATGCTTTAAAATGGTAATGGGCCGACTTATATATTCCATACATCGCACGTATCTCATGCATCTCATGCATACACACATCATGTTAACTCTCTTGTGTCTTAAGAGTCATCATAGATATCCGTTGGGTTAGGGAAAAAGAAGACTTGTTAAAAGGCCAATAGCAAACATGAGCGAATCAGAGAGTGAGGTATCCCGTATGGATCAGTTTGAGAACAGTCTCACCAAGATTATTGAACAGTTACAAGCCCTGACTACTGCTATGGCAAATATGGCTGTGCCCCGTGCTGGGGGAAATTCTGAGAATGTGAGGCGTGAGGAGCCTCCGAATGGGTTGGGGGATGACATCCCCACTTTTGATGATGACATGGCTGAATATGCGACGGGAAGAATGATTGGGTGTCAGGCAGAATTACATAAGCTACGGGATCAGGTAGAATCGGTTACCCATAAAATGAGGGGTAAAGATGAAGACTTGCTAGATTATGAGGCAATGACTTTTGAAGAACAGCTGCCTGCTCAGTTCAAAATGCCTGATATGGCCAAGTTCAATGGGAATGGGGACCCGAGGGTCCATCTCTAACAATATGTGTCAGTTATGAGTTCAGTGGGCCTGTCACAGCGCCAAGTTCAGAAAATGTTTGGGATGTCACTTGAAGGGGCACAGTAGTGTGGTATCATAGCCTCGAGAGGAAGGTCAATGAAGATTGGAGGGATTTTCCAGATGCATTTCTGAAACGGTATGTTACAGACTTGGAGATTGATTTGTCAGTCTGCGATTTGGAGAATACCAAGCAGAAGCCGGAGGAGAGCTTCAAACAGTATGTAGATCGCTGGAGGAGCCAGCTTCTGAAGATGCATACTCGGCCTTCGGAGAAGGACCAGATAAAGATGATTATCAAAGGCACCAAACCCTCCATTTATGGCAAGTTAAGAAGGATGACCTCCATGATTGCAGATTTCCGACAGCTGAGGGAGACTGTCATGGACATCGAAGAAGAAGAAGCGGAGAATAGAAAGTTCTATGGCCAGAATAGAAGGACTTTTGGGGGACATTCTGAGACCAAGCCCACTACTGCCGAAGTTGCTGCCATCAGAAACCGGCATTTCTCTAACCTGGGGAAGCCTTTATCTAAGGTGCTTGAGAAGCTGAAGGCGCAAGGACTCCTAAAACCCTTAGAGTCTAAACCACTTCCAGATTCTATACCACCCAACCTTGACCTAAGCCTGTATTGTCACTTCCATCAGAGGAGAGGCCATGAAACTGACAACTGCACCTGGCTTAGGAATGAAATCCAAAACCTCATTGATGCCCATAAAATACCCGATCCTGAGAAAGAACAACCCAACACACACCGGAATCCTCTACCAAACTACCACTTCGTTCCACCACCCACCTACATGATCAACTCTGGCCTACCCGAAAACTTTATCCTCCAAACCCTCAACCACCCAGTTTCTTTCATGGGATAGGGAACGAAAGCAGTGGAGAACCAGAGGCCGAGGAAGAAGGCAATGCTGCGAATAATGAAACTGTTCCTCCTAGTTTATTTGATATTGCATTTTCAAAGACATTAAGTTTATCTACTTGTTCGAACCTTTTCTTAATGATAATAAAGACGTTCATTTCGCTTACTTGCCTGAGTCTCTTCCTTTCAACCTGCAACATGAGTATATTTGGCAAAAGCATTCAACCCTGGTACTATGATACTCAGCGATGTTTAGAACACGGGGAATCCTCCGAAGAAGCAAGCAGAAAGACATGATAGCCATTCAGAAATTGGGAAATGGGGCAGTGAGACTGTCATATTTAGAAAGGAATGAGTTCACCGAGCCGATCAACGTAGACAGATTGAAGCAGTACTTTGCCTGAAGAAAAGAAAACCGAGCAGTCACCAAGAGAAGACCTAACCCAACGGAATAAGAAATTCATTCATGCCTGCATGCATACACGTAACATATTTGCATTCTTTTGTGTTTGTCATATTTTGTAATAACAGGTTTCAAAGAAGAAAAAGAGAAAGCAGCAAAAGCAAGCCAACCAGAAGCAACACCCGTACAATGTCATCAGTTTGAGGATGGAGTATGGGTTGAGGCCCACATCAGTATCAGTTTAGGGCAAGGCCCACATCAGTATCAATTTGGGGGTAAAGCCCCACATTAGTATCAGTTTAGGGCGAGGCCCACATCAGTATCAGTTTGGGCCGAGGCCCACATTAGTATCAGTTTTGGGGATGAGTCCCGGGGGCGAGGCCCACATCAGTATCAACATCAATTTTGGGGATGAGTCCCAGGGTCGAGGCCTACATCAGTATCAGTTTTGGGGATCAGTCCAGGGGGCGAGGCCTACATCAGTATCAGCATCAGTTTGAGGATGAGTCCTTGGGGCGAGGCCCACATCAGCATTGTCAGTATCAGTTTTGGGGATGAGTCCCGAGGGCGGGGCCCACATCAGTATCAGTATCAGTTTTGGGGATGAGTCCCTGGGGCAAGGCCCACATCAGCATTGTCAGTATCAGTTTTGGGGATGAGTCCCGGGGGAGGCCCACATCAGTATCAGTATCAGTTTTGGGGATGAGTCTCAGGGTCGAGGCCGACATCAACATCAGTTTTGGGGATGAGTCCTAGGGTCGAGGCCCACATCAGTATCAGTTTTGGGGATGAGTCCCGGGGTGAGGCCCACATCAGTATCAGTTTTGGGGATGCATCCCAAGGTCGAGGCCTATACATTATCAGAATGCCGAAAATGGCACTCCAAAAATGGAGCATGGTTCGGAAATGGACCACTATCACATCAGACGCCGAAAATCACACTCGGAGAATGGAGCACGGTTCGGAAATGGACCAAGGAAGGCCTAACCCATCGGAATAGGAAACATATCCATGCATATATGCATACATATCACATACATGTAATTTTTGTTTTGTATTCGCAGGTTTGTAGCGGCAAAGACCATCTCATCAAGTAATGGTTCAAAAATGAGCCACGTTCTCACACAACACAGTTCAGAAATGGACCACAACAAATGCCAGAAATGGCGCTCCAAAATGGAGCACACACGACAGATTTCGGAAATGGCGCTCCAAAATGGAGCACACACAACAAATACCGGAAATGGCGCTCCAAAATAGAGCACACACAACAGATGCCAAAAATGGTGCTCCAAAATGGAGCACACATAACAAATGTCGGAAATGGCGCTCCAAAATGGAGCACACACGACAGATGTCGGAAATGGCGCTCCAAAATGGAGCACATACCACAAATACCGGAAATGGCGCTCCAAAATGGAGCACACACAGAACAGATGCCGAAAATGGTGCTCCAAAAACTGGAGCACAGTTCGAAAATGGACCACCAGATCAACTCAGTTCAAAGCAGCATGCAAGTCAGGTGGCAGCTGGCGAGCCAGGTAAGTAAAAATGCATTGCATAAATTTGATAAGATTGTCATTGTCACACACTGCACAAGTCCCATCAAAGTGGGGGCGACTGTAGGCACTACATTTTTGCATATAAGTCTCGATGATGAGTCTCGTACGGAGGCAACACTCTTTAGGTTGCGGAAGTCGCAGGAAACGAATGTCAGAAGGGGAAATTCAGAATAAATATGTCATCAGATTCAATTCACATGTTCACTGCTTTCGTTCGTGCTGGGTTCATGAACACGTTCGAACATCAAGCAGATAGAAGATGCTTGATTTATAGAAGATGCTTGATTTTGAACCACAGCTGCTAAAGCCTCGTATTTGGCTTCTTACTTCTTCATCTGGGCAAGAACTTTTGCTATTCCTGGTTCTTTTTCATTCTCTTGGCCTTTATTCTGTTGTTAGAATTCGGGTGGTGGATTGTTCATTTTCCCTGAAGTGTTGCTCCATGCGAAATTGGGATGATTCCTCCAACTTGGGTTGTAGGTATTTGAATATGGATTGTTTCCCTGTCTGTTGAAGTTGCTGACATAGTTCACAGTCTCATCATGTTGATTGTAAGATTCTGCCTTTGGTGCTCCTCCATATGGTGAACTTGTGGATCCAGCATTAACCTGCATGCTAAGAGTTTCCAGGCATTTCCAGATTTGATCAAGCTTGGCATTCACAGCTGAGTTGGCCTATACTTCGTGGATTCCTGCTATTCGATGGATCATGCTCCTTTCTGTTGGCCACAAGGAATTGTTGTTAGCCATTTCTTCAATTAAGTCCCAAGCTTGATCTTCTCCTTTTGCCATTAAAGCTCCTCCAACAGCAGCATCAACTGCAGTTTTCATCAATCCAGAAAGTATATTGTAGAAGGTTTGGACTTGAAGCCACTTTGCAATTTCATGGTGAGGACATTTTCGGAGCAATTCCTTGTATCTTTCCTATGCTTCATAGAGGGATTCTGAGTCATATTATAAAAAAGATGTGATGTCATTTCACAACTTTACTGTTCTGGCTTTGGGAAAGTATTTTGCAAGAAATTTGGTGGCAAGATTGTTCCAAGTCGTTATAGAACCTGCTGGTAGTGAATGGAGCCAAGCTTTAGCTCTGTCTTTCAAGGAATATGGGAACACACGCAGAGACATAGCTTCTTCTCCCGCTCGGTTGTAATTGAATGTGCCACAAACTTCCAGGAAGTTGCTGATGTGGGCATTAAGATCTTCAATTGCACTTCCACTAAACCGAACTGATTGCTGTATAATTTGAATGTATGTTTTGATGTCACAAGCATTTTCCGGTAACCACCGGAATTATTCTGTCTCGAATAGGAATTAGTGGTGCTACTTCCAAAGGTTCAGGTTATTGATTGCTCATGTTGATTAATGCTTCTTGATCTTCTCGTCTTTCCCTTCTCAATTGCCTGATAGTTCTTTCAATTTCTGGGTCAAGCGGATGGATTTCAAAGCTTCTGCTTCTTCTCATGTAATATCTGAGAACCTGAAACACAAGAAAAAAAATAATAAGTAAAAATAAATTAGACACAAGTAAAGTATCTAACCTCAAAATTAATAGTAAAAGATAAATAAGTCCCCGGCAATGGCGCCAAAAACTTGATCGGTGAAATCACACACGTAACGCAAGCGCACGTATCGCTCAAGTAGTATAAAATATATCGATCCCATAAAGACTTAATACATGTGCAATTAAGTTATTGAAGTTAAATTTCTACATGTATCTAAAAATTGATTGTTGTTTGGATGGTGATTTTAACTAACGACAAGTCATTAAAACAATGCAAAAATAAATTCTAAAAGTAATCAATATTATGAAACTATCTAGGGATGTGAATCCTTCCAATATTCTTCTAAAGATGAAGTGATTATCTTATGTTTGTGTAGTATGTCAGTTTATTAACCTGGAACAGGAAGATTTGAGAAAGACTCTGTCGATGGTCGGATGCAAACACTCAAATCAACCCAATTAACTATATGTCTATATTAACCAAGAAACTTTGAATTCATTAAGATTAATTTCCAATTATGGCTACTCAAGCCCGACAGGTTATGTCTATCCTGGAAGGAAATCTCTAAGGTGAGTGTGAAATCGTGAACTATAGAGTCTAAGGCTGAAATCTAAAATCCCTTCGTCAAGTTCATTTTAAGTTTACCAAATCAATCTTATTAGTGGCAAGAAGCATTAAGTTTAAGACTCAATAAATAAACCAAAACATTACACAAGACACAAGACAAATCAACTTATAAAACCATTGATATTGGAATTCATCACAACCATAGATATTGTATTTAGTTACAACACCTACCTAGGACTACTAAAGACATAAATAAATAAAATATCATGCAACAAGTTGAAAATTAAAAAGTAAAAATTGCAGCAATGAAATAAAATACTGAGATTTGGGGATCCACTTTTATTATTTAAAATCTAGAAATCTCCCTTATTATAATATATAAATTTGCATTATATTACCAACCGACCATATAGGCGGTATCCTGATTAAGTCATATTATAATTAATTCCAACCGACTATAAAGGCGGTATCCAATTAAGTCAGATTAAAGTTAATTCAATTAAGTCCAACCGACCATAAAGGCGGTGTCCAATAAAGTCAGGTTTTAAGATAATTTATATATTATAAAATAAGGGAGATTAATCTAAATTATAACAATAAACGTTTCACCTTTCACCCCAGCAGAAAGAAGTCACCTACTTATGCTTCAAGTAAAACAAACAAAGTTTTATGACTAAAATAAAAATTAAATACAAGAAAACTAAAATTAAACAAACAAGATACTCTCTTCTTACTATTCTAAGGAAATTCCCCAGAAGAAATTATGAGTTTTACATCAAATTTGGCATGCTATTTATAGGCAAATATAAAGGCTTCCACCAATTTCTCCACCAAACATGGCACCAAACATGCCACCAGACATGGCACCAAATCCTCCACGAAGTTTGACAATTGTAAATTGTCATTTTTCATTTTTTTTTATTTTTGATAATGACTTTAATAATTACACATAACACACTTTTGATATTTCATCAATTTCGGTCTTGAAAAATTCAGACTTCGAAATTCTTATTAACATAAAAGTTGTAGATCTTTGAGTCTTCTTTCATTTGGAACTTGAATCAACTTAATCTGATATCAGAGTAAAAGGTTATGGCTGAAATTGAAATTTCTGAAATTTACGAAAACTGCGCAAAGTTGAAATTTCCGAAATTGTAATTCGTTAGAACGCCATTTCAAGTTTCCAACCTCTAAAATCCAAATGTCAAGTCCAGTTTTTACCCTTATTTGTTCTACATTTCGTCCTGATTGATTCCATTGAGTCCTTATTTTATTTTATCTGTAAAATAAATAAAAATACATCAAAACGTTCATAAAACTCGAGAAACTATACAAAATATTAAGTAAAAGGGGCGGTAAATATTGATATATTTTCCGCTTATCATTTTGGTCACCCACCGTCCCCACTTTCAGATTCATTCCCATTCATTTATTTCCTTTCAGAACTAACTCATCATCCGGTCCTCAGAGTTATCATGCTCCAGACTTTGGGTTTCCCGACGTCTTCCTATCTTGGCATGGTGTCGTCTGTAAAAGAGAATTTCATGCCCTTCCTCTTCCTCCTGTAACTCGGCTGCTGGTAAGGCTCCATCCACTCTCTTTCCTTTTGTTATCTCTTCTCTTCTTTGTCTGGGGCACGCTCCCTCTCTCTCACCAGTTTTCTTTTCTAACTTATCCAACTACTCCATCATGCTCTCTCCGACCTACCGGCGACTTTAGGCCAGGAAACCACCATCAATTGGTATCAATGAGTAAGCAAGTTGGTGCCGGGAACTATAAAAAGATGGTGGTGTATGAAGCCATAGACTGATTTGGCGTCCTCTGGCTGATGCATGCTCTTAATAAGCTGTCATTTCAAAGGGATATGATCTTCGAGGATCTGTAAAAAATAGAAAACATTCCACTAGGGAAAACTCACCTCCTTGGGCTATCATAAGAGCAACAAGGCCTCGAGGGAAAACTCACATCCTCGGGCAATCATCCAGAAAGCCATTTTTTACCAGGTCTTCCACCTGCTCTCACAGATCCCTGCATCCACTCGTGGCATGTCCCCTTAAATTATAGTGCATACAATAAGCCCTGTTGTTTCCCTTCTCAATCGGGAACTTCAATAGACCTTTATCTTGGATTTCTCGAACTATCTGGGCTAGGGATCTGTTGAGGGGGGTGTACATTGTTCCCCCGGCAATGAGACTGACTTAGGCATACGGCATTTTCTCTTGTACTTGATTTTTTAGAGTTATCGGCCTGAACTCCTTTTGCCTTGAGATCGATCTCCTCATTCTCTACCCACATCCCGCCGACTTTTCGGCCTGAGTATCTTGGTCCTCTGGGTGCCTCCTTCTCGGGCAATCTTCTCCTCTTCCTCCATCAGCACAAACTTATTTGCCAGCTCTAAAGTCCCGACATAGTCTGATATCTAACCTCCTAGCACGGTTCGGCATACCCGATATTACAGAATGTTGAGGCCTCAGCAATACAAAAGCAGACCCGAGCCGTAAAATCACTTCGGCCTCAGCGGTACTATAGACATTGCATTTTTGCATGAGCCCGATGATGAGCCTCGTATGGAGGCACTACCTGAAAAGTTGCAAAAGTTGCGAAAAATAAATACTGAAAGGAAAGAAAACCTCTAAAATTAGCACCTTATCGGATTCGAACTCACTAGCCAGCCTCGGATTTGCTCAGTCAGTTTCTATTTCAAACCTTAGCCTCGGCTCAAAAACCCTGCAACCAATGAAAGCCCATACAATCCATGCCCACGCCAAACACCACACAAAGCCCATGCAGCACACGCCCAAGGCCCATGAAATCCACTATACACACCCAAATAAAGGAAAACCCCATGCAATTCACATGTGCAAATCCCCTCAAACCACTTTCCAATTTAATAAGATATGAAATCCCATGCATTCCACATGCTAAAATCCCATCAAATCACTTTCCAATTTAGTGAGATTTTGGGGATCCCATCCAATTTAACAAGAGATTGTATCCCAAAATAAGATATTCCTCCAAATCAATGTGATTTATTTCCATGATTTGGAGATCCATTGTCATTATTATAAGGACCAATAACGAAACTTGAAAGGGGGACTCTCTTTCTTGACTTGGACGGCAAACACCCACCAAAAACCCTAGGCTACCTTCTTCTCTTCTTCTTGAACAGCCCTCCATCGAAAAAGCAACAGCAAAACCAAGCCAAACAACAACAGCCCTCCACCGAACAAACAATAACAAAACCAAGCAAAAACAACACTCCATCACTGAGAAACACAAACCACCAAACCATCAAAATAGCCCCCAAAAAACAGCACCAAAACCGTGAACCAAAACAGCCCTAAAACCAGTGAAATAACAAAAACAGCAACCAAAAAACAACCAAAACAGTAACCAAAAATAGCAGCCAAAAACAGCAAAAATAGCAGCCTAAAAACAACCAAAACAGCAACCTAAAAAACAACCAAAACATCAACCAAAAACAACAGCCAAAAACAGAAAAAATAGCAGCCCAAAAATAACGAAAACAGTAGCCTAAAAACAGAAAACAACAACCAAGAAAATAGTGAGCAGAAACAGAAAAACAGTAACCAGAAAATAGTAAACAGCAAGTAGAAACAACGAACCAGCGATCCTTCCAGTAACGGCCTAACGCATTTCCGAGAAAACAACTTAAGAGGTAAGACCTGAAGGCACCATTTACCATATTTATTTTATAGTTCCGGACACTGCATGCCTGGCTGGATGTGAAATACGTCCACCCGGGTATACGAAGTCCTACATTAAAGACGGCCAAATTTCTGGTCACATTTTTCTTTCTTTGGCATTTCGTTATTTATCTTTTTATTTATTTATTCACCTTCATCGTTATTTTATTATTTCGCATTTATTTTTTTATTTAGCTTTTTATCTATTTACTTTTATTGTTATTTTATTATTTCGCAATTTTTATATCCGTTTACATTGCATTGATGGTTATGTGTGTTATTATCCCTTGCGGTTTATCGGATGGAGACCCATACGTAAATTCCATAGCCAAATCCGAATAGACGATAGTACGGTCTGTACTTATGATACAACTCCACGTACCACTCGGGAAATACTCACATATGCATGATTAACCCCCATTTTTATTTATTATTTATTTATTGACGTTTTTCCCGCTTTTGATTGATTTTCGTTATTGCATCTCGTACTTCTCAATGTAATATGCTTTTTTTTAAAACTATGTTATTGTGGTTATTAGTTTGATTGGGTATGTTATTATGTCTTTATTCGCTTTTTGCATGAATCGCATTAAGACTTGGCTATACCATTGTGTGAACCCGTCCATTATACTGGAATAAGTAAGGGACCATTCCGAACCCAACGGTTTGAGGTCTTCCCTTGCGATGGGTGGCTGTGGCCTTAAATCTTTTCCCAGTTCACACTCGGTGGCGACTCCTTTATTCTCCGGTTTAGTCCTTTGCAGGCTACTCCGTACTCTCTACGGGCTGCGAGCCCAACAGTGTCGCGGTCGCCGAGCATCATAGGCATATCGGTAAACCCCGCTTCGCTCCTACAGATGGCGACTCCATTGGGGATAGAGAATCGACCCCGAAACAATGCCTTGTAGTGTCTGTGGCTTTGGCTTCGGTTACCCAAGTCTCATATATTTTCCATACCCTTTTTACCCCGATGACGTCATATATCGTGAAGTCACTTTCACTCAAGGCGGTGGATCGTTATGTGATGACCATCACTCGTTGGCACGTACCCTAGGGTATAAAAAAGGCACGCTCACTTGCTGACAGTCCTACTTATATTTGACTTAGATGCAAATAGTGGATGGGTGTTAGACACTGACAGTCCTACTCATATTTGCAACTCGCTGCAGGAAATGAGGATTAAAAGATGGCTGAATAAAGGGGAGATCCAGCTTAGAGTTGGCAATAGCGAGATATTGGATGTCAAGGCCATAAGAACAGTTGTTCTAGATCTCCCAAATGGATGTAAATTAGATTTGCATGACTATTATTATGCTCCCTCAATTATCAGAAAAACAATATCACTGCCAATATTAAATAAAGAGGGATATAAAATAAACATTAAGGATGAAACTTTATGTTTGTATGATAAAGAAAATTTATTGAAATGTGAATGTTCTTTATCAAACGGTCACTATGTTTTGGAAACATGTAGAGATGTCTTTAATATAGAGAAAAATACAAGTAGGAAGTCTGAATTAAATAATACTGAATTATGGAATATGAGATTGGGCCACATAGAAGTTGGACGTCTATGCAAATTGGTAAATGATGGTTTGATTGAAAATCTTACCTTAGATTCGTATTCGATTTGTAAGTCATGTATCCAAGGAAAGATGACAAATGCCTCATTTCTAGGTGTTGGACACCGTGCTGGGAGATTTACTAGAACTAATACACAGTGATATGTGTGGTCCATTAAATCATGCCACTCATGATGGTTTAACATACTTTGTGACTTTCACAGATGACAAGTGTAGATATTGATATGTCTATCTGATGAAACATAAGTCGGAAACATTTGACAAGTTCAAAATATTCCGAAACGAAGTAGAAAAATAAACCAGTAAATTCATCAAATACCTTAGATCAGATCAAGGCGGTGAATACATTAGTGAAGAATTCAGAAATTATTTAAGGGAGAATGGAATTCTTACCCAATATAGCTCACCGGTAATACCGCAACATAATGGTGTGTCTTAACAAAGAAATCGTACTTTATTAGATATGGTGCGAACAATGATGAGCTATACAGATCTTCCTTATTACCTTTGGGGTTATGATATACTAACTGCTGCCTACATACTTAATAGGGTTTCATCGAAAGTTGTTTCGATGACCTCCTATCAGATATGGTTCGGTAGAAATCCAAGTCTTAGGCATTTAAAGATTTGAGGTTGTCCTGCATATGTTAGAATTGCGTAGCTGGATAAACTAGCACCCATAGTATAAATGTAGGTTCGTTGGATATCCTGATAATTCCATGGGATATCAATTCTACGATTCCGAGCAACGAAATGTATTTGTTGTTCGCTTTACAACTTTTCTTGAAAAGAAATTTTTGGGAGAAAGTCGGAATTGTAGAGAGATTAAACTTGATGAGTTTGATCCCAAAATTAAGAGACCTGAGATGGAACCAGAGATCAAATTAGATGAAGGATCTATAACACACTATGTAAGTCAAATAGAATATCAATGCCTCTTGAGAGACTATTTTTAACATCTGATGTGAGCCTTGATGTTCTCCTCTTGGAGGAAGCAGATCCGACTACGTATAAAGAAGTGATATTGGATATCGATTCAGGAAAATGGCAGGAAACCATGAAATCCAAAATGGATTCAATGCATGCCAATCAAGTCTGGGGCTTAGTTGAACTTCTGAAGGAGTTAAACCTATTGGTTGTAAATGGGTTTACAAAAGGAAGCGAATGCCCGATGGAAAGGTGGAAACCTTTAAGGCCCGACTGGTAGCGAAAGGTTACACTTTATGTCCTGGGATTGACTATGAAGAAATGTTTTCACCAGTAGCCTTACTAAAATCCATTAGAATTCTTTTAGTTATTGTTGTATATCACGACTATAAGATATGGCAGATTGATGTGAAAACCGCTTTCCTAAATAGATTTCTTGAAGAGGATATCTATATGGAACAACCAGAGGATTTCGTATCCAGTGAGACTTCAAACTTGGTTTGTAAACTCCAAAAATCTATTTATGGACTTAAACATGCATCCCGAAGCTGGAATCATCATTTTGATGAGATAATTAGATTATTTGGATTCATCAAGAATGAGGAAGAACCATGTGTTTATAAGAAAGTGAGTGGGAGCATAACAGTTTTCTTATTCTTGTATGTAGATGACATCCTTATCATAGGAAATGATATAAGGATGATGCAAAGTGTGGAAGCCTACCTTTGCAAGAACTTCTCCATGAAAGATATTGTGAAGCTTCATATATACTAGGTATAAGGCTCTACCGAGATAGAGTTAGGAAGCTTATAGGGTTGTCACAATCGACGTACATAGATAAGATGTTAGAAATGTACGGTTTTACCAACTGCTAGGCAGCAAATGTACCTTTCCGATACATTATACATCTTTCGAAGAAAATGACACCTCAAACTGGGGAAGATAGAGTTAGGATGTCTAACTTGTCGTATGCTTCTTGTATTGGAAGCATAATGTATGTTATATTTTGTACTAGACCTGATATCAGTTTCGGCGTCAGTGTAACTAGCCGATATCAATCTGATCCAGGTAATGATCATTGGACAGCAGTGAAACATATCCTAAAATATCTTAAAGGTACTAAGGATAAGTTTCTTATATATGGAGAAAATAAGCAAGGGTTATATAGACTCCGACTTCCAGGAAGATCCATATGATAGAAAATCTACATCAGGATACAAATTTACCCTTAACGGTGGTGCTATTAGTTGGCGATGTTCAAAATAAGGCTCAACAGCTAATTCCACCACTAAGGTAGAGTTTATATCGGCTTCAGACGCTGCTAAAGAATATGTTTGGATTATAAATTTTATCACAGAACTTAGTGTTGTTCCTAGTATTGCGGATTCGATCTCATTCTACTGTCATAATAACGGAGCCATCGCATAGGCTAAGGAGCAGAGGGCCCATTCCAAGTCTAAAGACGTGGAAAGGAAATACCGCATAATTTGATAGATTATTGAACGAAAAGACATAGTGGTCTTGAAGGTTCAAGGACAAGACAACATAGTACACCCGCTTACAAAGGCCTTACCTCCTAAGATATTCGATAACATGTGGAGGAGATGGGACTGCGGTACCATCCAGATTGACACTAAGCAAGTGGGAGTTTGATGGAGTTGGTGCTTAGAGTGCCAATCCAAATTATACATTTTATTATTTATTAATAAAATAACTATATTTTCATTTCATACCTTATTAATGGTATTTTCATTGCGCGTTTTAGATTGATGTATAGATATGCTAAGAATGACATCGACCTTAGAATATTTTTGACATTAGGTGTAAACAATACTTAAATTAAATATTCCTAGTCGTTGGTTTTGAAATACTGTCAAATTCCTATAACCTAGAAGACTAGCACATGTCATATATTGGAATTGGAGTTCCAATGGTTTAAACTCGATGTACCATGAGATTTGAAGCTCATATAGACATGTGGGTATTGGTTGGACCGAATACTAAATGACTCATATGTGATTCCTAATAGTTGGAAGTACACACCATCGTCAATAGGAATCTCCTCGAGTCGAGTAGCATATGTAATCCTTTAACTATATGATAGCACTACTTTTGTGTGAGATCCTCCACACTTTAATGCCATGTATGTCAGAAACCTTTCATGGTCTGGCCTCTAGATGTTCGTTGGGTGTGGACCGATGCACTTTGTAATCAAGTGTGATGGAAGATAGAATCTGTTGGCCCGTATATGTATCATAAGGGGTTTAGGTATCCATGTTTGTAAAGTCACGATTCTTAAAGCTTTGGCCAAAGTCGATCACCTAGGGTAGATCGTATCAGTAATGAATCGTGGACATGTCGACAAGAGATGTGCACCTCAGAAACTTGACGGTATATTCTATGTTTCCTAAGCACAACTCGGATAGCCTACGACATAGAGATTGTTAGACATATGTGATGACCTCGACTTGTATAGTTCAGAAAGGTCGTTCGTGTTATTCGCGAATTTGGAGGTGGTCGAATTGCGTATATATTAGCTAGGCTTATATAACGAACGTGTCTGAACTTAGAGAGTCTCAATATGAAGTGTACTCATTGAGACTTGGGTAGCCGATTAATTTTGATAAAATATAATATTCGATCTTATAATTATCAACTAAGATAATCGAGTATTATTGGAGAACATTGATTATTTACTTTGACCTAATTAGATTAACTGGATTAATTCAATAATTACCAATGGCTTAATTGTAAAATCATAATTATCTCTACCATTTGTGGATATTATAGTAATTGTAAGTATGTAATAATAGGTGATTTTGGCTTGATTTATTTGATTAAATCAAGGTGGCAAACATTTAACTAATCCATTTCCTAATCATTGGCTTGATTTAATTGGATTAAATTAAAGTGGGAAACAAGTCACACTTAATTATACATATTTGGACAAATTAGATTAAGCCCACTTAAAAGTTGATTACAACTTTTATAATTAAAAATTGCCTAAGTTTTGCCATAAATAGCAAGCTTTAGGAAGGTTTTAAGAACAAGTACAAGTACAAGTAAATTCTTAGAGAAATTAGCCTAAGTTAGAGAAGTGTTTAGAGAAGCTTGTGAGGTCTCTACAACACAATCAAGATTGGATCTTGAAGTGAAGATTGCTAGCATTAGAAATCAAGATTGGATCTTGAAGTTAAGCTTCCACACCTTGAAGGTTCTCCAACCATTTCAACAAAGAAGAAGTAGATTGGATCTTACATCAAGCTTGCTAGGTAAGTTTGAACTTCTCTTAAGTTATGTATTATGTATTAGATGGATGATCACGTAACTTAATGTTTAAATAAGGCTAATAAATTATGTTAGGATGCTTTGGAAGTATAAACACAATATGTATGTAATTAAGTCAAAATATTTATGTTAGACATAAACATAAATTAGAGTGTGGAACTCTAGATTAAAGCTTAGAGTTATGGCTACCATTCTAGAATCACTTGACCACCTTTGGGTGACCTATAATTGTTCACGAGATATTTCTTATTGGGATTCTAATTTGGTTTGTGTATTGGATTCAAAATTCACGCAAGTATGTATTTAGAATAAATTTATATTTTTATAAAAATATTTGATATTTTGAAAAACTTGATTTTTATTCTATAACATGTGTTGATGTTGGTTTTGATATTAAAAATTAATTTTTGGTGTTTTTAAAATGATTAGGGAAGACTGGAAGAAATCAGGGGAAAATACCTTAATTCCTTCAGCTCACTAGAAAGTGAGCTGAAGGAGAGGAAGAAATGAAAACAAAAAAAAAATTAAAAAATTGGATTGCACGCACTGTAGCACGCACCATGTGCGTGCGCGCGCCGAATTGTTTTTGCTCGTTTTTTAGCTTCGGACTTCGATTCAGTCCCGGTTTTTTCTGATACACTCATAATTAAATATAGTATTTTATTAAATTATTTAAAATTACACCCATACTTGATATCCACGGGTTAGACATATTTCCGCTGTGCGGGGTACCAATTCGATCCTAGGGGTTCCACAACTGCCCCAACAACAAGGTGCCTCCATTCCCATGTCACTACATGAACGATCCTGGATCAAGGTCATTATACAAGTATAGAATGGACGGCAACTATAGATATACCACAAACAAAGTACCCTCTTTGTTTGATCTCTATGGACTATTTAGATTACTAACTTCAGATTTAAATCCTCTTGTGCATCAAACATACACTAAGTCTGAAAGTACAAGAGTAATCAAGGTAAACAAGTCAATTGGAAAATATGCGATTTAAATTAAACAACTTTGATAAATGAATAATGCATTTATTATTATTACAATAATCAATTCTGTTTTACAATACATGAATCTCAATTGCATATATCCCAACAATCTCCCACTTGAACTAGAGAAAATGAGACATATTATGTAATCCTAAACCCTTTAGGTGACCTTCAAAAACTTTAACCGATAAGGTCTTTGTAAATGGATCAGCCAGATTGTCTGCGGATGGAATCTGCATGACATTGACATCTCCTCTCTACACTATCTCCCTGATGAGATGATATTTTCTCTTAATATGCTTACCCCTCTTGTGGCTTCTTGGTTCTTTGGAATTCGCCACTGCACCACTATTATCACAATAAAGTGTGAGTGATTTATCCATATCTGGAACAACTTTCGGATCTGCCAAGAACTTACGGAGCCAGACTGCTTCCTTAGCTGTTTCACAAGCTCTTACATATTCAGCCTCCATGGTGGAGTCAGCAATGTAAGATTGCTTTATACTCCTCCATACTATAGCCCCACCCCCTAGGGTGAACACTGATCCATATGTTGATTTCCTAGAATCTACATTTGTCTGAAAATCAGAGTTAGTATATCCTCTTAAGATCATATCCTGACTAGAATATACAAGCATATAATATCTTGTTCTCCTAAGATACTTGAGAATATGTTTCACTGCCACCCAATGATCTAATCTTGGGTTGGATTGAAACCTACTGACTACTCCCACTGCAAAACAGATGTCTGGTCTTGTGCATAACATAGCATACATAAGACTTCCAACTGCTGAAGCATATGGTATATGTCTCATCTCTTCAACTGCTTGAGGTGCATTATGAGACTGTTCCTTAGACAAATGAATTCCATGTTTGAAAGATAAATTACCTTTCTTGGAATTCTTCATACCATATCGCACAATAATCTTGTCGATATAGGTTGCTTGAGACATTGCTAACAGTCGTTTCTTGCAATCCCGAATTATCTGGATCCCAAGTACATAACTTTCCTCTCCCAAATCTTTCATTTGGAATTGGTTAGCTAGCCATATTTTCACGTCCGATAATATCTTTACATCATTCCCAATGAGTAAAGTATCATCGATGTATAACACAAGGAAAACCACCTTACCATCAATGAATCATTCCCAATGAGTAAAATATCATTGACAATGTGCTCAAAGTTATAAGATTTGATCGTAGTATCAAACTTATGTTCCAAGATATAGATGTTTACTTAAGCCCATAAATGGACCTTTGCAACTTGCAAACTTTTTGCTCTTGACCTTGGGTTATGAACCCCTCTGGTTGTACCATATAAATACTCTAATCAATATTGACATTCAAAATTGCAGTCTTGACATCCATTTTCCAAATATCATAGTCATAATATGCGGAAATGGAAAGAAGAATCGTGTTGGATTTAAGCATAGCTACTGGCGAGAAAGTATTTTCATAGTCAACTCCCTCTTTTTGGGTATAACCCTTTGCCACTAGCCTAGCCTTGAAAGTCTGTACTTTCCTATCTATTCCTCATTTTATCTTGTATATCCACTTGCAACCTATGGGTTTTACTCCATCAGGTTGGTCTACATATTCCCAGACTATGGGTGAGCACCGGTTTCGGGTCTACCCGGAACCATCCGGAACCAGTTGGAACCGGATCGGAAATCTGGGTTTGGAATCGGAACCGATTGTAACCGGTCCAGTTCCGATTCCAAAAATAAGAAACCGGTTGTAACATGTCCTGTTCTGGTTCCAGAATAATCGGAACTGGAATCGGAACCGTATTTGAGAACCGGATTGGATACCCGATTTTGGACCCATTCATGTTGTTGCAGATTTTTATTCTTCACAACACTTTAAATATTTAACAAATTTATTGTTGTTTGTTTTTGTCTTTTGCATAATATTCCATCTTGTCGATATGCTCATGCCTCCCAGTCAATTGGCATTTTTAATCATATCATATCTCTTCATTTCACTTACCATCTTGCCTCAAAATTCTTTCTTTGATTCTCACAGTACTGGATCTATTTTTTTGCTTTTCTTACAACCCTTTATTGACTGGTGTATTCTTTTTCAATACTATTTATTTTACCTTTTGTATTGTAGTCTCTTCTTTAAGCAAGAAATGGAGCTATCTTTGATAGGCCTTTAGAATGTTGGCAAAACATCACTTGTAAATGTTATTGCAGTAAGTAAATTTTCATGTGTAGTGTTTAATCTCTTTTCTTATATGTTTTTTTCCTGTCTTTTTCGGTTATTATGCTGATGGCTGAATATTTTGTTTCTGGTTCTTTATCTGAAGACTGGTGGATTTAGTGAAGATATCATCCCAATGGTTGGTTCTTGCCTAATGAGCTTATTGCCACTGGTTTCAAATTCTTCATAAGCAAATTCTGGGTTCTCATGAATTTGCCTCATTATCTTATTCATCCACTTCACTGTTTCTTGATCATTGGCCAGCTCAATTATATTGTCATTGAAATCATTATATATTTCGTATGTATAAAAATCATTATATATACAAATGACAATGTTATATAAATATGGTAATTCGAAACCGGACCGGAATCGAATAATAGGGTACCCTATTTAATTGGGTAGGTTTCGGTTCCACTTAGTTAGGAACCGATTTTTTCAGGGTAGGTTTCGGTTCCATGCGGAACCAGAATCGAAATCGGTTTTGCTCACCCCTATCCCAGACTGAGTTAGAGTACATAGACTCCATCTCAAGGTTCATGGTTTTGAGTCATTCCTATTTATCAGTATCATCCATTGTACTACGATAGGTCAATGGATCATCTATACCATCACAAGATGTAACAACTTGCAGATATCCATTTTCTATATAGCGTTTAGGTTGTTTTACAATCCTCCCACTACGTCTAGGTGGTATAGTATTCTGATAAACTTGCATCTGAATTTCAGATGTTGAAGGTTCTATGTCTTTGTCAACAGTTGACAATGGTTTACTAGCCGTATTAGCCTCAAGTAACACTTTACTTCAAGGTTTGAACTCACTCATATAATCCTCCTCAAGAAATATAGCATTTGTCAACACAAATACTTTATTATCTTCTGCACTATAAAAGAATCCACCCTTAGTTTCCTTAGGATAGCCTACAAATAGGCACACATGTGAACATGGTTCCAACTTAGTAGCCTTATTCTTTAGCACATGTGCCGGACACCCCCATAAGCGGAAATGTCGCAAACTAGCTTTAAGACCATTCCATAACTCTGAATGAGTCTTAGGAATAGACTTAGAAGGAATTACATTCAGGATATACATTGTGGTTTCCAATGCATACCCCCAGAATGAACTAGGTAGAGTGCTATAACTAAACATTGATCTCATTATGTCTAGTAGGGTCCGATTTCTCTTTTCTGCAACACCATTTTGTTATGATGTTCCATGTGCTGTGAGCTGTGAAATAATTCATGCTCAACTAAGAATTCCTCGAAAACTCTATCAAGGTATTCACCTCCACGATCTAATCATAGAATTTTGATGTTTTTACCTAACTGGTTCTCAACCTCAGTATGATATTCTTTGAACTTTTCAAATGTATCTGACTTTTGCTGCATTAGGTAAACATACCTATATCTTGAATAATCATCAATGAAAGTGACAAAGTATTCATAACCACCTCGGGCATTTACATTCATCGGTCCGCAAACGTCCGAATGTATTAGCTCAAACGGTTCTTTGGATTTTATCCATTTTCCAATAAAAGGTCTATTAGTCATTTTTCCTTCTAAACAAGATTCAAAGACAGGTAAAGTACCAAGTTTTAACTGATTTAAAACTTCGTTCTTAATTAGTCTATCTATCCGATCAAGGTTAATGTGACCAAGTCTAAGGTGCCAAAGATAGGTATCAACTTGATAAATCTCTTGTCGTTTAGTTTTAGATCTTTCAATCTTAAATATTTTAGTATTAAGCAATGATTCAAGCATTAAAGGCCTTAATACATATAGATCACTCTCAGAGTTTCATGTGCATATTGTTAATCCATTTCTATTAATAATAACTGATTTATTATCAAATGAAATAGAAAAACCATGTTCCATTTGTTTTGTTACATAAATCAAATTCCTGCAAAAACCATTAATATAAAGCACATCATTTAAACATAAATAACTATTATTAAAGTTTAATCTGGAAACTCTCACTGCTTTAGCTGAAACAATATCCTCTGTCCCAACTCTTATGGTAAAGCTACCTTCAGAAAGGTCCCTCCATGAGTCAAGTAGCTGCAAAGAACAAAAAACATGGTAAATGACACCAGAATCAATAATCCAAACGGATTTATCATCCTCGACTAAAAGAGACTCAATGACAAGTAAATCGTATTTACTTGATTTTTTCTTCTCTTTAAGCTCAGCAAGGTATTTCGGACAATTCCTTTTCCAATGCCTTTGTTGTTCACAATGGAAACATTTTCCTTTAACATTGGCATATTTTGAGCCTTGTTATTTTTGATGAGTGGTAAATGTATCACTATTTCCCACTCATTTGACCTAATATTTTGTATAGTTTCTTGAGTCTTGTGAATGTTTTGATGTGTATTTTGTTATTTTGTAGATAAATAAGGTTTCGGGACTATCTGGAGATGATTCATGGCCAAAATAGTGAAAAATGCACAAAAAGGGCAAAACTGTCATTTGACGCATTGCAACGCGCAGCCTGCGTCGCGACCGCTAACATGTGCCGGTGTAGGCTAACTTGCGTCGGGACACATGTCACAATCAGAGAAGATTTGCTAAAATACGCCTTGCTAACGTGCGCCATGCTAACGTGCGCTATTTGCTAACGTGCGCCGAATCTGCTAATGTGCATCTGCCATGTGCCAACATCTCAGCAAATCATGCTAACGTGCGCCGGACACGTGTCATCATCACATGCTGCCGACAATCATCATTGCCACGTCAGCACATACGTCATCAATGACGTCAGCACAATAATTCAATGGTCGCCATGTCAGCACAATTATTGAGTTAATCATTCAGCCCCTGACACGTGTCACCATCTCAGCAAAAGGCAAGCCACGGGTCGAAGATCAACGCGCATCGTGACGCGCAACACATTCTGCATCGCGACACGCAGGCCAACTTCTGCCTATAAATAGAAGGCCGAATTTCAGACTTGAATTCATACTTTTCTCTGTGTAATTCGTTAAGAATACTAAGAGAATTGTATCTTGTTTGTTTATTTACAGCTTTCAGTAATTAATTTCCACATTTTCACTTTCTTTACTTTTCAATTTTTATTTTCTGCAATTTACTTTTACGCACAGTAATTTTCTTTCTTTACTTTTTCAGTTTTTACTTTTCAGTAATGATGAGGTAACTCCCCTGCTGGGGTAAAAGGTAAAGCTTTTATTACTAATATTTAGATAATCTCCCTTAATTATAATATAATAACTATTTAAAACCTGACTTAATGAGGATACCGCCATATTGGTCGGTTGGTAATTAATTATAAATTGGTTTTAACCTGACTAAGCATGGATATCGTCTGGTTGGTCGGTTCGTAATTAATTATTAATTTGACTTAATCAGGATACCGCCTATATGGCTGGTTGGTAATATCACGCAAAGTTAATATATTATATTAAGGGATATATCTAAAATAGTAGTAATATAAGTGGATCATCTAACCCCCAGCGTTTTCTTTTATTGTACTTTTCCTTTTTACTTTTCAGAATTTACTTTTTAGCATTTACTTTTCACCATTTACTTTTCAGTATTTACTTTAAGCATTTACTTTCCAACAATTTACTTTATGTCTTTTATTTTATTTAAGTTTTTACTAGCCTTAGATATGTGTCGTAACTAATTCCGTTATCTGGGGTTGTGATGAATTCCAATATCACCGGTTTATAAGGGGTTAATTTACAGTTTGGGTAATATAAATATTTATTTATTGAGTGTTAAGCTTAATGCTTCTTGTTAACTGGCCATTAATAAGATTGATTTGGCAAACTTAAAATGAACTTGGAAAAGGGATTTTAGGTTTAAACCCTAGACTCAATAGCCCACGATCTTCCTTGAGGATAGATAACCCTTTAATAGATTTCCTTACATGATAGGAATATACCTGTCGTGCGGGGGTAGCCATAATTGGAATTTAATCTTAATGAATTTAGGTAACTTGGTTGACATAGGAATATGGTTAATTAAGTTACTTTGGGTATTTGTATCTGACCAACGGAAGAGGCTTTTGCATAATTTCGTGTTTCAGGTTAATAAACTGATATATTACACAAACGTAACATAACCACTTCATCTTTAAAAGGATTTTGGAAGGATTCACAACCTTGGATAGTTTCTAAATCTTGAATTTTCATCAATCTTCTTTCGCATAATTTTATTTACTAGTTTTAAATTTAAAGTCACCATCCAATCAAACAATCAATCCATTAGATACTTGTAAAAATTGCTTCATAAATTAATAGCTTAGGTATTAAGTCCTCATGGGATCGATATTTTTTATACTACTTGAACGATATGTGCGCTTGCGTCATACATGTGTGATTGCACCGGTCAAGTTTTTGGCGCCGTTGCCGGGGACTTATTTATCTTTCACTATTAGTTTTGGAGTTAAATACATTTACTTGTGTCTAATTTTCTTTTTACTTATTATTTATGTTTTCTTGTGTTTCAGGTTCTCAGACACTACATGAGACGAACCTGAAGCTTTGAAATCTGACCGCTTGACCCATAAATTGAAAGAACTATCAGACAGTTGAGAAGGGAAAGACGAGAAGGCCAAGAAGCACTAATCAACATGGAACCTGAACCTTTGGAAGTTGCACCACCAATTCTCATTCGAGACAGAACCATTCCGGTGGTTGACGGCTTCATTTCTTGTATTGTACTTCCTCCCTTACCAGCAAATGTGTGTGACATCAAAACATGCATTCAGATGATTCAACAATCAGTTCAGTTTGGGGGGAATGCAACTGAAGATCCTAATGCCCACATCAGCAGCTTCCTGGAAGTTTGCGACACTTTCAATTACAACCGAGCAGCTGAAGAAGCAATGAGACTACGTGTTTTCCCATATTCCTTGAAAGACAGATCTAAGGCTTGGCTACATTCACTACCAGCAGGTTTCATCACAACTTGGAACACTCTAGCCACCAAATTCCTTACAAAGTACTTTCCACCAGCCAGAACTGCAAAGCTGAGGAATGATATCACATCCTTTGTGCAACATGACTCAGAATCCCTCTGCGAAGCTTGGGAAGGTACAAAGATTTACTCAGAAAATGTCCGCACCATGAGGTTTCACAGTGGCTACAAGTCCAAACCTTCTATAATGGACTTTCTGGAATAATGAGAACCACAATTGATGATGCGGCTTAAGGTGCTTTAATGGCAAAAAGAGAAGATCAAGCTTGGGACCTAATTGAAGAAATGGCCAACAACAATTCCTTGTGGCCAACAGAAAGAAGCATGATCCAAAGAATTGCTGAAATTTATGAAGTTGGAGCCAACACAGCACTGAATGCCAAACTGGATATAATTTGCAAAAATCTGGAAACTCTTAACATGAAGGTTAATGCTGGATCCACAAGTTCACCATATGGAGGAGCACCAAAGACAAACCAACATGAAGAGACGGTGAATTATGTCAACAATTTCAACAGATAGAGGAACAATCCATATTCCAACACCTACAACCCAGGGTGGAGGAATCATCTCAATTTCGCATGGAGCAACAATTCAGGACAAATGAACTATCCACCACCCGAACTCCAACAACGGAACAAAGGCCAGGAGCAAGAAAAAGAACGGAGGAACATTCATAACGGACTCGTAATTGGTGAGTTCATTGAGCAGTTTTGTCAATGTAAAAGTCAATTTGTTCATAGAATAATTGCTTTTAAACTATAGGATACTCTTCGGAAGCGTTTCCATGATCATTGTCACGTGGCTTTGCACATTGATACGTGCACCATGGGTTTTATCCATATTAAGATGAAACATCATCCTTAACACATGGTCTCAGAGTGATGTACCTTCCTTCATCCTAGCAGTCAATATAGAGGTAATAGCCTGATGTTGAGCTCGCTCCGAAGGTTACCCAAATATGTTCTGTAATGACTGTATAATCAATGATGTTGTCGCCATAGGCTCATGTTGTGCAGCAAGAACCTCATACATGGATGCTATCAAATAGCTATGGGCCTTCTCATCGGCCTTAATCTAATTATTGTAGGCATTACGTGCAACTCTACTAGCATTAGGTGCTGGCTCAGGAGGACATTCCTCTATCAGGACAAATTTAAGGTCTTCGCAGACCAAGATAGCATTCATGACACTTTTCCATTTAACATAATTATCCCCGGTTAATTTTTCTTGTTGTTTTAGAATTGAGATAATTGTAGATGCCATGGATGAAAAATAAATAATAAATGTGCATTCAATCATTCATTCATCGCATATTTGAATTTTCAAATATTTAGGCATAAAATTAAACATGATGCATGATCAAGGTATAATGAATTAGAAACCTAAAGAATTATTATGTCACGATTATCTATCATCCCATAAATAAGTGCCACTGTAGGGTAGGTCAAGTATTCACATGATAGATTGAGACATTCTCAATTGATTAATATATCTGAAATAACTCTTATTCATATATCAATCAACTACCGTCATTTTGATCAATGAAGCTTCGATTAACAACTTAATCATTCCTTTGTGAGTGTGACCCATTATTTCAGAACCCTTGGACTTAACTAGTGAAGTGCCGTCATAGGGTAGGTCAAATAACCAAATACATCTAGAGTATCTATCCTCTCAGAATCCAAACCTGATATTGACCCAATAAGGACACCATCCGTAGGGGGACAAGAACAAAGCTGCAACGAGATGCCTATTGAATCTCACGTTTTTGGATAATAATGGAGATCGCGGGATATATTGTATATATACCCCTCTCCCACTCACTATTTTGAAGTTTAAGGTTTCTATTATACTAGTATCTAATGTATTAAGATTATGCTCGGCTAAAACATATCTTTATTAATACTAGTGGATTATTAGTGATCTAACCAATTTTAACACTTAAAATTTTATTCACTAATCTTGATTAGTCTCTACTAATCAATTAACTTAATCAAACTAATTTAATCAAGTTTGTTTAAGTGATCTAATCCATTTTAACTTTTAAAATATTAGTCCACTTATAGGTTTTAAAAATTTTAGAATTCAACGAACGTACCATATGTCATTAAACCATTTAATTGATAAAAGCAAACATTCCAAAGGTACGTGGTATTGTATCCCAAGTGAAGATCAAATTACCGTCTATTCGGAATCAGTTATGGAACTTACGTCCGGGTTTCCATCTGATATACCAAGGAAAATAATGGACTCATAAGGTCCATTTGTATTTAAACTTGAATTCGTAATTTTTAAACCTTTAACCAATTAATTTTATTAATCCATTTACATGCATCTTATATTCTTATTTAACTTTTAAATTTACATAAAATCATATTTTATGACTAGAATATCATGCATGTCTACATGTTATGGGATGTGAAAAATGCAAGAGTAGTCATCCTAAGCTATATGACATGTTAATAAAAATTTTAAAACATACATATTTCCCAGGCTGGGTGTCGCGACTCCCACTAGTGGGCGTCAGGACGTGCAGAATTCCAGAAACTGGAAAAGTCTCAGCTCTGCATCGTGTCACGACGTGTGAGACCTATATCGTGACGCGCGCGAGGCAGAAGAAAACAATGGCTTCTGGTATGTGTAGCGTCGTGATGCACAAAGTTGTGCATCGCGACGCGCCCTGGTTTCCAGGAGCTGTAATTTCACAAATCATACACATTTCAAATTCCATTGACCGGGCTTCTATTTTTCTATACTAATCTAATTAGTACAATAAATCCAAGGCATCCTTTGGTCTTCAAATCTTGCTTCATGCTGTGTTGTTGAGTTCTTCACGGAATTGCTTCGTGGTAAGTCTTTCGCGGCATCGGCTCCTCCAAGTTACAAATAGGGTTACATAATGGACTTATTACAAAGGAAATGAACTTACAACACTTGAAAGAATATGACCATATGGTCTTACATTCCCAATACTAAAAATAAGAGCCGGAAAAAAAATTAACGATCAATGCAATACATTCATCACATGAATCAAAGTAAACATTCATCACATGAACATTCAAACTATTCATCTCATGAATCTAATTGTGCCTACTCATCACAACATGCATTCTAATAATCTCTATCTCATATAAATTATTAAAACCTAAAACTTTAAAGGAGAAGGGTTTAGAAAACTTTTCAACCTTAAGCTCTTGATGCCAATTGTAGGAAACGTCTTTTCCTTAGTGCAGTAGAAGTTGCTATTGTGGGCACCGGCTCCGGTATGGACCTTTAAAATTTTCTTTGTCTTCTCCCTTGTTGAATCCGAACTCCAACAACCACTTGATGAATTTCCTTTGATGTCCAACGCTTGGATCAACCACCCGATGTTCCGAGCTATGTCTCGAAACCAACAAACCGAAGTGCGGGCTTCACTCACAAAGATCTACCTCTAAACTTTTTAGAGAATTATCAAAACTCTAAACAATTTAGAGAAATGATGTTGTCACAAATTCTTTTAGTAAGATGAGATGAACTAGATCAATATCTAACTCAAGTAGAATTTTTCTCTCTTAACGTATTAAGAAAAAATTCTTGATTTTCAAACTCCCTCTCAACTTTTGTGTTTATTTGAATTTACTCTCTAACTCTCTTTTGTGTAAATTTGATTTTGCTTAATTCACTCAACTAACATTGAGTGGAGAGTGTAGATAATTTATTCTTAAAAACTTCAACCATCAACATCCACTCATCTTATCAAATTGTAAATGGCCAACACACTTGAGTAGAGTGTCAACTAAAACCATTAGATAATGGAATGAGTTAGGTAATTAGGTCAAAACTAAATAACTAAAACTTGGTGGATAATTTGGCAAATCATTAAGGCTTGTCTTGATAATGCATTTACCTTTATCAAATAATAATGTCATAATTATCTCATAATTATGGATTATCAATGATGATGTAATAATTATCTCATAATTATTAATGATGTAATAATTATCTTATAATTATTATTTGATTATCTCATAATCAAAAATATTAGAAAATATATATAAACTAATTTAAAAGTATTTTCATTTGTGACAAATTATATTATTAATCTTATTAATAATATATAAATATTATGTGAGCATATTATTAAACAATCTAATTATATTAGGTTTACTATAGTTAATCGAGCTAGCACGGGGACCAAATGGACCTACGGTTTCGAGCTCCAATAATTCCGAAATATTAATTAAACCATTTAATAAAATATTATGAATTATTAACTCCGCGTTATTCCACTAAAAACTCGAAGTTGAACTCTCGTTATCGTAGATGGAAAATAAGTCGAACAACTTCGGTGTCCATCGATATAGTCATTACATATTTATATAGCCGATCACGAATATCTCATAAATAGAGACGGTCATAAGTCCGTTATACCCCTCTAAATATTTTGTCTCTTAAGAACCATTGATTCTATAATGAACAATTAATTCATAACAATTATAAACATAAAACTTTCTATTCGTAATAGATAAGTTGAGCGCTCAAATTGTTCAAGTCCCGAATCAATTCTTAAAAGAGATATTCTTCTGCTTCTCGAAAGAATGAGTGAATTCCATATCTATGTAAAACATTCACAGCTACACACCAAACCATATCCCCAAAATACGTAGTTATTGGCCGAGAATGCTACACCAACCTCACCATAGTAAATCAAAAGACATATCCTGACATGCAGGAGTTTGTAATACACTCAGGATTAAGATCGAATCCATGTATGACCATCTAGTATATAAAATGAATTTCTTTGGTTAACAGATTTTAAAAGAAATTTGTATTTATCTAAGTCCACTCCTATATGATCTCATAATACAAGGTGCCTTCATTCCCATGTCACTATATGAATGATCCTAGATCAAGGTCGTCATATAAGTATAGAATGGACCGCTGCTATAGATATACCACAAACAAAGTACCCTCTTTGTTTTCTCTTTATGGAATATTTAGATTAATAACTTCATACTTAAATCCTCTTGTGCATAAAACATACACTAAGTCTGAAAGTACAAGAGTAATCAAGGTAAACAAGACAATTAGATAATATGCGATTTAAATCAAACAACTTTGATAAATGAATAATGTATTTATTATTATTACAATAGTCAATTCTGTTTTGCAATATATAAAGCTCTAGGGCATATATCCCAACACCCCCGGTAATGTGACTTACTTAGGCAGATGACATTTTATCTTGTACTTGATTGTTCAGAGTTATCGGCCCGAACTCCTTTTCCTCGAGCCCGGTCTCCTCGTGTCTCTACCCACATCCCGCTGACTTTTCGGTCTGAGTACCTTGGTCCTCTGGGTGCCTCATTCTCGGGCAATCTTCTCATCTTCCCCCATCAGCACAAACATCCTTGCCTGCTCCAAAGGCACGACATAGTCTGATATCTCTTGTACCTCAGGTGGGACCATAATCTCCTGACCCTGAGAGCCCCTTTAAAACTTTCCAAGGCCTTAGGGGACTCGTACGTCCCGACCTCTAAAAGCAAGCCTTGGTACTTATCGACAAAGCTTTTCAAAGACTCGCTGTCTTCTTGCTTCATCAACCTCAACGACCCCATCGTCTTCCTCGGTATACATGCCCCTTTGAAATGTCGCACAAAGGATCTCATCAACTGCTCAAAGCTACTGACACTTCCCGGGGTCAAATTCCTGAACCATAAGCTGTCCGACCCTCCCAAGGTTATGGTTTCTCTGACCATTCCCTGAATTTCCATCATCAGAATGAACTTCTCAACATGAGACTTGGGGTCTGTACTACCCTTGTATACATCCATTGAGGGTATAGTGAATCTCATTGGAAATCCCATTGTCAAGATTTTCTCCGTGAAAGGGGAC
Organism: Zanthoxylum bungeanum; assembly: GCA_019454045.1. Taxonomy (NCBI): domain Eukaryota; kingdom Viridiplantae; phylum Streptophyta; class Magnoliopsida; order Sapindales; family Rutaceae; genus Zanthoxylum; species Zanthoxylum bungeanum. Next base: position 67,562 of record SKCR01041008.1, read on the forward strand.
GTTGTCCTCAAGTCTTGGTCACCCCTGATGAGAGGAAAATATATCAATATTTACCGCCCTTTTTACTTAATATTTTGTTTATTTCTCGGGTTTGATGAATGTTTTGATGTGTTTTAGTTTATTTTATAAATAAAATAATATTGGGACCCAATGAAATCATTTAGGATGAAATGTGGGTCAAATAAGGGTAAAAATTAGACTTGACATATTAATTTTGGAGATTGGAAACTTGAAAGGGCGTTCTAGCGAAGTGCAGTTTCGCAAATTCCAATTTTGCGCAACTGTCGTATTTTGATCATAACTTTTTATTCGGATATCGGATTAAGCTGATTCAAGTTCCAGATTAAAGAAGACTCAAATATCGAGAACTTTAAAGAACAAAATAATTTCGAATTCTAAATATTTCATGACCGAAATTGATGAAACATCCATAAATGTGCTATGCGTAATTATTAAAGACATTTTCAAAGCAAAAAAATAAATAAATAAATAAAAGATAAAAATAGTCAAGCTCCCACCAAACATGATAGAAATTAATAATGGATTTTGTGGAGTAATTAGTGGAGCAATTAGTGGAGCAATTAATAATGAATTTGGTGGATGATTTGATGGAGGCAAAATTTTGCCTATAAATACCAAGCAATTTCATTTGTAAAATCATACTTTCTTCTTTGAAATTCCTTAACTAAGAAGATTGTATCTTGTTTGTTTATTTATAGCTTTCAGTAATTAATTTCCGTTTTCAAACTTTCTTTTCTTTACTTTTCAGTTTTTACTTTCCGTAATTTACTTTTAAGCACAATACTTTCCTTTCTTTATTTTTTTTCAGTTTTTACTTTTCAAGCAATGAGGAGGTAACTCCCCCTTACTGGGGTAAAAGGTAAAGCTTTTATTATTGCTATTTAGATTAATCTCCCATAATTATAATATAGTAACTATTTAAAATCTGACTTAACGAGGATACCGCCATATTGGTCGGTTGGTAATTAATTATAAATTGGTTTTAACCAAACTAAGCATGGATACCGCCTGGTTGATCAGTTGGTAATTAATTATTAATTTGACTTAATCAGGATACCGCCTATATGGCTGGTTGGTAATTATCACGCAAAGTTAATATATTATATTAAGGGAGATATCTAAAACAGTAGTAATAAAAGTGGATCCTCTAACCCCCAATATTTTCTTTTATTGTACTTTTACTTTATTTTTTTTCAGCAATTTACTTTTCAGCAATTTACTTTCAGTAATTTACTTTTCAGTAATTTACTTTTTAGCAATTTATCTTTCAGCAATTTACTTTCCAGTAATTTACTTTTCAGTATTAAATTTCCAGCAATTTACTTTATGTGTTTATTTTATTTGAGTTTTTACCAGCCTAGCTATGTGTCGTAACTAAGTTAGTTATCTGAGGTTGTGATGAATTCCAATATCACTGATTTATAAGGGGTTAAATTACGGTTTGGGTAATATAAAGGTTTATTTATTGAGCCTTAATCCTAATGCTTTTTATTAACTGGCCATTAATAAAATTGAACTGGTAAACTTAAAATGAACTTGGAAAATAGATTTTAGGTTAAAGACCTTAGACTCAATAGCCCACGATCTTCCTTGAGGATAGATAACCCTTTAATAGATTTCCTTACAGGATAGGAATATACCTGTCGGACGGGGGTAGCCATATTTGGAACTTAATCTTAATGATTTCAGATAACTTGGTTAACATAAGAATATGATTAATTGGGTTATACTGGGTATTTGTATTTGACCATCGGAAGAAGCTTTTACATAATTTCGTGTTCCAGGTTAATAAACCAATATATTACACAAACATAAAATAACAACTTCATCTTTTAAGAAGATATTGGAAGGATTCATAACCCTGGATAGTTTTATAAATTTGAATTTTCTTCAATTTACTTTCAAGTAATTTTATTTACTTGTTTTAATTTTAAAGTCATCACCCAATCAAACAATCAATTCATTAGATACTTGAAAATATTTAACTTCATAAATTGATAACAAAATTTTTTAAGTCCTTGTGGGATCGATTTTTTTTATACTACTTGAACGATATATACGTTTGCGTTATATGCGTGTGATTACATCGGTCAAGTTTTTGGCGCCGTTGTCTGGGACTTTTTTATCTTTCACTATTAGTTTTGAGGTTGGATATTTTACTTGTATCTAATTTTTTTACTTATTATTTATGTTTTCTTGTGTTTCAGGTTCTCAGAAACTACATGAGACGAACTAGAAGCTTTGAAATCCGACCTCTTGACCCAGAGATTGAAAGAACCATCAGATAGTTGAGAAGGGAAAGACGAGAAGGCCAAGAAGCAATTGTCAATATGGAACCTGAACCTTTGGAGGTTGCACCACTAATTCCCATTCGAGACAGAACCATTCCAGTGGTTGACGGACTCATTTCATGTATTGTACTTCCTCACTTACCAAAAAATGCATGTGACATCAAAACATGCATTCAGATGATTCAGCAGTCAGTTCAGTTTGGGGGGGAATGCAACTGAAGATCCTAATGCCCACATCAGCAACTTCGTGGAAGTTTGCGGTACTTTCAACTACAACCGAGTAGCTGAAGAAGCAATGAGATTGTGAGTTTTTCCATATTCCTTGAAAGACAGAGCCAAAACTTGGCTACATTCACTACAAGCAGGTTTCATCACAACTTGGAACACTCTAGCCACAAAATTCCTTACAAAGTACTTTCCACCAGCCACAACTGCAAAGTTGAGGAATGACATTACATCCTTCATGCAGCAATATTCAGAATCCTCTGCGAAGCTTGGGAAAGATTCAAAAATTTGCTCCGGAAATGTCCTCACCATGAGATTCCAAAGTGGCTTCAAGTCCAAACTTTCTATAATGGACTTTCTGGACTGATGAGAACCACAATTGATGCTGCTGCTGGAGGAGCTTTGATGGAAAAAGGAGAAGATCAGGCCAGAGACTTAATCGAAGAAATGGCTAACAACAATTCTTTGTGGCCAACAGAAATGAGCATGATTCAACGAATTGTAGGAATTTATGAAGTTGGAGCTAACTCAGCAGTGAATACTAAGTTGGAGCAAATATGCAAAAGCCTGGAAACACTTAGCACGCAAGTTGTAAACATCGCCAAAGCCACAAGTTCACCATTTGGAGGGGAACCAGAACCAAACCAACATAAAGAAATGGTGAATTATGTCAACAATTTCAACAGACAGTGGAACAATCCATATTCTAACACCTACAATCCAGGGTGGAGGAATCATCCCAATTTTTCATGGAGCAACAATTCAGGGTAAAAGAACAATCCACCACCTGGATTTCAGCAACAAAACAAAAGCCAGGAGATTGAAAAAGAACCATAAATGAAAGAATGCATTGCAAAGATGTTCAAAAAGCAACAAGCAGCATATGATACTATTTTTCAAAGCCAATCTACTTCCATCAAAGCACTGGAGAATCAAATTAGACAACTGGTCAATGCTCAGAGTAACAAACCGCCAGGGAACCTTCCTAGCAACACAGAACCAAATCCAAGGAACTAATGAAAGGAGCAATGCCAAGCCATTACTTTGAAAAGCGATACTGAAATCAACAAAGATGTAGTTGAACGCTCGTATTTCCGAGAGGTGTAGTTGAAGATGTGCTGGTCAAAGTTGACAAATTCATTTTCCCATCATATTTTATTGTCCTTGATATGGAGGAAGACGAAGAAGTGCCGATCATTCTCGGGAGACCATTCTTGGCTACAGGTCAAACCATTATTGATGTACAAAAATGAGAACTAACTATGAGGGTACAAGACTAAAAAGTAACATTCAACGTTTTCAAAGCCATGAATTTCCCGAATGACGAGAAGGAGAAATGTTTCAGACTTGATGTGATAAATAGTACCATCAAGACTTGCGATGCAATGCAAAGTTCTACTGACAAACTTAAAGCATGTCAATTGCCTATGGAGCCTAGAGATAAAGCGTGTTGTGCACTGAAGAAGCCAATTCTTGCACTACAAGCAACAGAAGAGAAACAGTTCCACCAGCTCAACGAATTGGAAGAATTTCACATTCAGCCTTTTGAGAATGCCAAATTGTACAAAGAAAAGGCCAAAAAGAGACATGATGAGAAGTTAGTGCGCATACAACTGCAACCAGGGCAGAATGTACTGTTAAACAAATCAAGGGTAAAACTCTTCCCACGGAAGCCAAAATCACGGTGGTTAGGTCCATTCCTAATCACTAAGGTTTTAATCAGATAGAGCCGTTGAGTTATATGATCCCGACTTCAACAAAACATTCAATGTTAAAAATAAACGTGTCAAGCACTACTGCGGAGAATCAATTGAGTGACAAAAAGAAAGTGTCACACTTTCAAATCCAGCCTAACGTTCGGGCAGTCATGTCTAGCTGACGACATTAAACTTTGCGCTAGCTGGGAGGCAACCCAAACAATTTGTGTATATATTTAGATTTGGTGTGTTTTATTTTTGTGTATTTAATTTTGCAGGTTAAGTCATTTCAGAATTGAAGAAGTTCTTGCAAATCTTCACAAGCAATTTCTTTCTTTCTTTCAAAAATCTCTGATGAAAGTTTACAAAGCTCGCATGGAACGGATGAGACTGCTGATGATCAAAGGTATTCCTACTGACATTCGTTGGATTATTGAAGCATGGGTCCGATTGGCAGGTGAGTCTTCTAACTCTTTTATTTCACATCTGTCTGGTTTAGGCAGAAGCACATATGCTAAAAAGAGAAGATCTAAAAGAATGGGTGTTTGCTATAAATGTGCTCGCATGACATGCAATACCCGTTGTCGTTCTTTATGAATGGTGTCTGATAATCGTGAAGATAAGATTAATTTCATTAGGGATGGCTTGAGTAAGGAGTCTTTGGATGACATATCTAAGACTCTTGAGACGTATCCCAGTGGATATGTGTATCATGAAATTTGCGTGTTATATACACAATTCAAAAAAGAAAGACAACAGTTAAGTCTCGGGAATCTGACTCAAAAAGACTATGTTTGCAAATTTATAAGAAAATTGGATGGGAAGATTATCTCTGACTCATAGACGTCAATCAAGCTGTAGATTATTGTAAATATTATATATATTTGTCTTTTCCTAATAATTGTGATTTGCTTTGTTATTTTCTTTTATTTTCTCCGACAGGATCCAGACCTTTTTGACTATCAGATTTATTTACTGTTTAACTAATAATTGTCATTTGGCAGGTACTAGTGCTACTATTTTTACTCACCCTTTTCAGGTGTTATAAACTCAACTAATCATTGTACTTTTGAAGGAATCCAGATAAAAATGGAAGCCACTTCAAGTAGACGAGTTGTAAATATTTGTGTCTTTTATGGTACTAGTGTTGGTACTAAGCCACAACACGTAGTAGCAGCACATGAATTGGGTCGAGTCTTAGCTGAAATGAATATGTACGTAGTATATGGCAGTGGCAATCTTGGATAACGGGGATCGTTTCAAAGGTCGTACAGGACGGAGGAAGTCAAGTCTTGGGAATCATCCCAAAACCTTTGGCGGAGGCGAATCTGATAGGATCATCAAACGGAGAGGAATTGATTGTGCCAAGTATGTCTGGATGACTGGTAGAAATGATTAACCGTTCTGATGCTTTTATTGCTTTGCCAGGTGGCTTGGGCACAATGGAGGAAATTTTTACAGTACTATATTAGGCGAACTTGAACATACACCAGAAACCAATTGGACTGTTCAATGAAGATGGATTTTATGATTTTCTTTGTGTATTTCTTGATGATGCCCGGAGAAATGGGTTCGTGTCAAAACCTTTAAAAGAACTCATCTTCACTGCCAGAACTGCCCAGGACTTAATTGACCAAATTTTAGCATTTGAACCACAAATTGACCATATCATTTCCAAGATTAATTGGTCCGATAATGATCGTGGTAAGAGCCCTCGGATAAATCTGGATCTTAACCTTTAACTTTTCATTTAGATGTAGAATTTCAGCTAACCAGTGCTAGAACTGCCCAGGACTTAATTGACCAAATTTTAGCATTTGAACCACAAATTGACCCTATCCTTTCTAAGATTAATTGGTCCGATAATGATCGTGGTAAGAGGCGTCGGATAAATCTGGATCTTAACCTTTAACTTTTCATTTAGATGTAGAATTTCAGCTAACCAGGTACGGTTTTCTAAACTCTTCTTCTACTGTTTAAGACATTGGGACAATGTCTCATTTAGGTTTGGGGGAGGAGAATAGTTAAATTGTATCTTGTTTTTATTGTTTTATTTTTAGTCAAAATGTTTCGAGAAAAAGCCAAAAAAATTGTAAAATTTTACGAAAACCAAAAAATATATATTTTGTATTTTTATGTTTTTATTTGATTAATCAGGTGAAATTGGTGTGAGATAGCTGTGTAAGGAATTTTCATTCCTGAGACGTATCTCAACATATTTCGGAACAAGTTAATTTTTGTTTATTTCCTTTTAAATTATTTAATTTGTGAATTCTCCATAATACTGACTAAAATGAATCTTCATATGCTCAGTTGACATGTATTATCAGCATAAATGGTAACATACAGACATGAGCTGTAATTGGAAAGTTTGTAATATTCAGTGCTCTAGTTTAATTGGAGGAAGCATCTATAAAAAGCAATGGAGTAAAAAAAAACGTCTGAGATCCGAGTTATTAAGTCTGTAAGGTGTTTTAACACACTAGTACCCTAAAACCAACTGGTTTAGGAGTCACTGGCCCAAAACTTGCTACATGGATCAAAGATGTTGCAAAATATATATATATATATATATATATATATCTGAAGTCTGAGTAATTAAGTCCGTAAGGGTATCTTAACACCTAGTGCCCTAAAACCAATTGGTTTGGGAGTCACTGGCCCAAAGCTTGCTACATAGATGGAAGATATTGTATTTAAATAAAAAAATCAAAAAAAAAATTATTCCATTGCTAAAAAAAATGTGTGAATTCTGATAAAACTTTAGGACAAAAATATTACTCTATTCTCAACTAAACTCGTGACTATTGTGGGCAAAATGAGTTGATTAATATTTTGTTGACTGTGTATATGGAGAATGGTAAAAATAATCGGAGAATTTACTTATTCGGTAATTTAAAAAGAAACAAAACAACTATTGACTTGGATTAGAAGTTTCATCTGTTTAGTCACTAACTTTTTTATTCTCTTTTCTCTTGTCTTTTTGCTTTAGGGGTTTAAAGGCTTGTTGCATACGCTAAATGCAACCGTGATCCCTACGAAAGTGGCTTAGTTTAATTTTAATTGTTTCTTGTATTTTATTTTGTTATTTTACTCGAGGACTAGCAAAATGTTAGGTTTGGGGGTCTGATGAGCAGAAAATATATCAATATTTACCGCCCCTTTTACTTAATATTTTGTTTATTTTCTCGGGTTTGATGAACGTTTTGATGTGTTTTAGTTTATTTTACAGATAAAATAATATTGGGACTCAATGAAATCATTTAGGACGAAATATGGGTCAAATAAGGGAAAAAATTGGACTTGACATATTAATTTTGGAGATTGGAAACTTGAAAGGGCGTTCTAACGAAGTGCAGTTTCAGAAATTCCAGTTTTATGCAACTGTCGTATTTTGGGTATAACGTTTTATTCCGATATCGGATTGTGCTGATTCAAGTTCCAAATTAAAGAAGACTCAAATATCGACAAATTTGAAGAACCAAATAATTTCGAATTCTGAATATTTCATGACCGAAATTGATGAAACGTCCAGAAGTGTGTTATGCGTAATTATTAAAGACATTTTCAAAGCAAAAAAATAAATATATAAATAAAAAAATAAAAATAGTCAAGCTCCCACCAAACATGATAGAAATTAATAATGGATTTGGTGGAGTAATTAGTGGAGTAATTAGTGGAGCAATTAATAATGGATTTGTGGATGATTTGATGGAGGTAAAATTTTACCTATAAATACCAAGCCATTTCATTTGTAAATTCATACATTCTTCTTTGAAATTCCTTATGAATAACTAAGAAGATTGTATCTTGTTTGTTTATTTACAGGTTTCAGTAATTAATTTTCGCTTTCACACACTTTCTTTTCTTTACTTTTCACTTTTTACTTTCCGTAATTTACTTTTACGCACAATACTTTCCTTTCTTTAGTTTTTCAGTTTTTACTTTTCAAGCAATGAGGAGTAACTCCCCTTACTGGGGTAAAAGGTAAAGCTTTTATTATTGCTATTTATATTAATCTCCCCTAATTATAATATAATAACTATTTAAAATCTGACTTAACGAGGATACAGCCATATTGGTGGGTTGGTAATTAATTATAAATTGGTTTTAACCTGACTAAGCATGGATACCGCCTGGTTGGCCGGTTGGTAATTAATTATTAATTTGACTTAATCAGGATACCGCCTATATGACTGGTTGGTAATTATCACGCAAAGTTAATATATTATATTAAGGGAGATATCTAAAATAGTAGTAATAAAAGTGGATCATCTAACCCCCAGCATTTTCTTTTATTGTACTTTTACTTTATTTACTTTCTTCAATTTACTTTTCAGCAATTTACTTTTCAGCAATTTACTTTCAGCAATTTACTTTTCAGCAATTTATTTTTCAGCATTTACTTTCCAGTAATTTACTTTTCAGTATTTAATTTCCAGTAATTTACTTTATGTGTTTATTTTATTTAAGTTTTTACCAGCCCTAGTTATGTATCGTAACTAAGTTAGTTATCTGAGGTTGTGATGAATTCCAATATCACCGGTTTATAAGGGGTTAAATTACGGTTTAGGTAATATAAATGTTTATTTATTGAGCCTTAATCCTAATTTTTTTTATTAACTGGCCATTAATAAAATTGAACTGGTAAACTTAAAATGAACGTGGAAAAGAGATTTTAGGTTAAAGACCTTAGACTCAATATCCCATTATCTTCCTTGAGGATAGATAACCCTTTAATAGATTTCCTTACAGGATAGGAATATACCTGTCGGGCGAGGGTAGCCATAATTGGAACTCAATCTTAATGAATTTATATAACTAGGTTAACATAGGAATATAATTAATTAGGTTATACTGGGTATTTGTATTTGACCATTGGAAGAGGCTTTTACGTAATTTCGTGTTCCAGGTTAATAAACCAATATATTGCACAAACGTAAAATAACCACTTCATCTTTTAAAAATATATTGGAAGGATTCACAACCCTGGATAGTTTTGAATTTTCTTCAATCTACTTTCAAGCAATTTTATTTACTTGTTTTAATTTTAAAGTCACCACCCAATCAAACAATCAATCCATTAGATACTTGTAAACATTTAACTTCATAAATTGATAAAAAAAAATGTTTTAAGTCCTCGTGGGATCGATACTTTTTATACTACTTGAACGATAAGTGCGCTTGCGTTATACGCGTGTGATTACGCCAGTCAACCCCCTGTCCCCACTTTTAGATTTTATTCTCATTCCATCATCTCCTTTCGGAACCAACTCATCATCTGATCCTCGGAGTTATCATGCTTTAAACCTCGAGTTTCCCGACATCTTCCCTTCCTGGCATGGTGTCCTCCGTAAACGGGAGTTTCATGCCATTTCCCCGGATACCATTCTGGGTCGCTCTCTGCAAAACATGGATTGTCGCTGGAAGATTCTAGTGCCTTCATGCCTTCCTCTTCCTCCCATAACTCGCATGTTGGTAAGGTGATGAGCGGAAAATATATCAATATTTACCGCCCCGTTTACTTAATATTTCGTATAGTTTCTCGCGTTTTATGAACGTTTTGATATGTTTGTGTTTATTTTATAGATAAATAAAATATCGGGACTCACTGGAATCAAATCGGGGCTAAAACGGTGAAAAACGAGATGAAAATGGAAAAATGATAATTTTACTTCTCGCGCGTCGCGACGCCTAACCCTAAATGCGTCGTGATGCCGGGCCAATAATTCAGCTACCGACACGCATCAGCACTTGCGTCATCATTATGTCATCACTATAGCACGCGTCATGATGCCCAAGCCTTTTACGTCACAATGCCGACACAATAATTCAGCCGCCATTTACTGTAGCACGCGTCGCGACGCACAACACTTTGTGCGTCGCAACGTGCACATGTTTTAGAGCCTATAAATAGCAGTCTAAATCAGAGGAATTCTTCATACTTTCTTCTGGGGAATTTCTTAAGAATACTAAGAAGAGAGTGTCTTGTTTGTTTATTTTCAGCTTTCTTGTATTTACTTTTTATTTTAGCAATAAAATTATGTGTGTTTTTATTCAAGCATGAGTAGGTAACTTCTTTCTGCTGGGGTGAAAGGTGAAACTTTTATTATGATAGTTTAGATTAATCTCTTTAATTTATAATATATAAATTATCTTAAAACCTGACTTAATTGGATACCGCCTTTATGGTCGGTTGGAATAATTAAAATATGACTTAATCAGGATACCGCCTATATGGTCGGTAGGTAATATAATGCAAATTTATATATTATAATAAGAGAGATTTCTAGATTTGAAATAATAAAAGTGGATCCCTAAACCCCAGTATTTTATTTCAACTTTTAGTTTTCAACTTATTGCTTTGTTGTTTTGTTTATTTATTTATTTAGTAGTCCCAGGTATGTGTTGTAACTAAATACATTATCTGGGGTTCTGATGAATTCCAATATCAATGATTTAATAAGTTGATTTGTCTTATGTCTTGTGTGATGTTCTGGTTTATATATTAAGTCTAAACTTAATGTTTCTTATTAATTAGCCACTAATAAGATTGATTTGGTAAACTTAAAATGAACTGACGAATGGATTTTTGGTTTTAGCCTTAGATGTAATAACTCACGATCTCACCTTAGAGATTTCCTTCCAGGATAGATATATACCTGTCGGGCATTGGTAGCCATAATTGGAACTTAATCTTAATGAATTCAAAGTTTCTTGGTTAACATAGACATATAGTTAATTGGGTTACTTTGGGTGTTTGCATCTGACCATCGACAAAGGCTTTTGTATATCTTCATGTTCCAGGTTAATAAAATGATATATTACATAAACATAAGATAATCACTTCATCGTTTGAAAAATATTGGAAGGATTCACAACCCTAGATAGCTTCATATTATTGATTTCTTTAGAGTTTACCTTTGTTTTGTTTTATTTACTTGTTTTAGAAAAAAATCACCATCCAACAACCAATCAAATCAATTAGATAGTATAGAAATTTAGCTTCATAAATTAATAGCTTAGGAATTAAGTCCTCGTGGGATCGATACATTTTATACTACTTGAGCGATACGTGTGCTTGCGTTACATGTGTGATTTCACAGATCAAGTTTTGGGCGCCGTTGCCGGTGACTTATTTATCTTTTAACTATTAATTTTGAGGTTAGATACTTTACTTGTGTCTAATTTATTTTTCTTATTATTTTTATTTTCTTCTGTTTCAGGTTCTCAAACACTACATGAGAAAATTAGAAGCTTTGAAATCCATCCGCTTGACCCAGAAATTGAAAGGACAATCAGACAATTGAGAAGGAAAATGTGAGAAGATCGAGAAGCACTGATCAATATGAACAATCAAGAACCTGAACCTTTGGAGGTAGCACCACCAATTCCCATTCGAGATAGAATAATTCTAGTGGTTAACGGCTTCATATCATGTATTGTACTTCCACCCTTACATGCAAATGCTTGTGACATCAAAACATGCATTCAGATGATACATTAATCAGTCCAATTTGATGGAAGTGCAATCGAAGATCCTAATGCCCACATTAGTAACTTCCTGGAAGTTTGTGGTACATTCAATTACAATCGAGCGGGAAAAGAAGCAATGCGTCCGCGTGTGTTCCCATATTCCTTGAAAGACAGAGCTAAAGCTTGGCTCCATTCACTACCAGCAGGTTCTATAACCACCTGGAACAATCTTGCCACCAAGTTCCTTGCAAAATACTTTCCCCCCAGCCAAAACATCAAAGTTGAGAAACGACATCACATCCTTTGTGCAACATGACTCAGAATCCCTCTGTGAAGCATGGGAAAGATATAAGGAATTGCTCCGAAAATGTCCTCACCATGAGATTGCAAAGTGACTATAAGTCCAAAAATTCTACAATGTGTTTTGGATTGATGATGAAAACTACAGTTGATGCTGCTGCTGGAGAAGCTTTAATGGCAAAAGGAGAAGATCAAGCTTGGGACTCAATTGAAGAAATGGCTAACAACAATTCCTTGTGTCCAACAGAGAGGAGCATGATCCATCGAATAGAAGGAATCCATGAAGTAGAGGCCAACTCAGATGTGAATGCCAAGCTGGTCAAATCTGCAAATGCCTGGAAACTTTTAGCATGTAGCTTAATATTGGATCCATAAGTTCACCATATGGAAGAGCACTAGAGGCATAATCTTACAGCCAACATGATGAGACTGTGAACTACGTCAGCAACTTCAACAGACAATGAAACATTCTGTATTCCAATACCTACAACCCAGGTTGGAGGAATCATCCTAATTTCGCATGGAACAACACTTCAGGGCAAAAGAAAAATCCACCACTCGGATTCCAACAGCAGAATAAATGCCAGGAGTATGAAAAAGAACCAAGAATAGCAGAAGTGCTTCCCAGATGAAAAAACAAGAAGCCAAATATGATGTTATGTTTCAAGCCCAAGCAACATTAAATCAAAGCCAAGCAGCTTCTATAAAGGCACTGGAGAATCAAATGGGACAACTGGCCAATGCTCAGAGTTACAGACAATAAGGTACCCTTCCAAGAAACATAGAACCAAATCCAAGGAATAGAGGGAATGAGCAATGCCAAGCTATCACTTTGAAAAGCGACACTGAAATCAACAAAGATGTTGGAATCAAGGCATCCACTGAAAATGTTCTGAAAGAAAGCAATGAAGCAGATCCACAGTTGGAGGAAAAAGAAGCAAAAGAAAGTGATCGAGAAAGATTCACTCCACCTCCATCCTTTCCACAGCATCTTTAGAAACACAAGATAGACAAATAATTTACTCGATTCCTAGAGATCTTCAAAAAGCTGCATATCAACATTCTATTTGCAGAAGTGTTGGAGCAGATGCCCAGTTATGTTAAATTCAAGAAAGATATTATGTCATGAAAGTGAAGATTAGGAGATTACGAGACTGTAGCACTGACAGAAGAATGCAGCGCCATCATTCAGAAGAAGCTCCCCCAAAGTTGAAGGATCCTGGCAGTTTCACCATTCCTTGCACCATAAGAGAATATTACTTCAGTAAGGCTTTATGTGATTTAGGTGCTAATATTAACTTGATTCCTTTGTCTATTTACAGGAAACTACAACTTCGAGAAGCATAGCCCACCTCAGTCACTCTGCAACTTGCTGACAAATCACTCACATTTTCAAGAGGTGTAGTGGAAGATGTATTGGTCAATGTCGAAAAATTCATTTTCCCAGCAGATTTCATTGTCCTTGACATGGAAGAAGATTAAGATGAACCCATCATCCTCGGGAGACCATTCTTGGCTATAGGTCGAACCATCATTAATGTACAAAAAGGTGAACTAACCATGAGGGTGCAGGACCAATAAGAAACATTCAATGTTTTCAAAGCCATGAAATTTCCAAATGATGAACGATAGGAGGAATGTTTCAGACTTGATGTAATAGATAGTGTCATCCAGAACACAGATGCAATGCAACTTTCCACTGACAAACTAGAAGCATGCATCACCAATATGACTGACAGAGAATTAGATGATGATATTTTGGAATGTATCAACTATCTTGATGGATCCTCTCGCTTCAGATTGACACCACAGGTGGAAAGCTTGGAACTTTTAAAAAATAAGTGAGTCAAGCCCTCGATAGAAGAACCACCGTAGTTGGAATTAAAGCCACTTTCGAGCCATCTCAGGTATGCATACTTGGAAAACTCTTCTAATTTACCTGTTTTTATTTCTTCGTCGCTAACATGGGTGCATGAAGATAAGTTGCTGAGAGTGCTACTCGAGCATAAGAGAGCTATTGGTTGGACTATGATAGAGATTTGAGATATTAGTCCAACATTTTGCATGCATAAAATCTTGTTGAACGATGTCTACAAAGCCACAATGGAGCATCAACGAAGGTAGAATCCAATCATGAAGGAAGTAGTAAAGAAAGAAATCATCAAATGGTGGATGCAGGTATCATCTACCCCATCTCTGACAGCTCTTGGGTGAGTCATATGCAATGTGTACCCAAGAAAAGATGAATGACTGTAGTTACCAATGAAAAAAACGAACTGATTCCAACAAGGACATTGACTGGATGAAGAGTTCGCATGGACTATAGGAAGCTGAACAAAGCTACAAGGAATGATGATTTCCCGCTGCCATTCATTGACCAGATGCTAGACAGACTGGCGGGGCATGATTACTACTGCTTTCTGGATGGATACTCGAGGTATAATCAAATTGCTATCGCTCTAAAAGATCAGAAGAAAACCACATTCACATGCATGTATTGTAATTTTGAATTCCATAGGATGCCATTTAGACTCTGTAATGCTCCTGCCACATTTCAACGATGCATGATGGCCATCTTTTCAGAAATGATAGAACAAAGCATAAAAGTCTTCATGGATGACTTCTCAGTGTTTGGAGACTCGTCCGACCCCTACTTGCAAAATCTGGGAAAAGTGTTATAAAGATGTGAAGATATAAATCTGGTACTGAATTGGGAGAAATTTCGCTTCATGGTGCAGGAAGGCATTGTCCTGGGACATCGGATCTCACATAAGGAAATCGAGGGAGACAAAGCAAAAATTGAGACGATAGAAAAACTACCTCCACTATTATCCGTCAAAGGGATTCGAAGCTTTCTTGGGCATGCAGGATTTTACAGGAGAGTCATCAAGGGCTTCTCCAAGATTGCTAAACCATTATGCAATCTGCTAGAGAAAGATGTGCCGATCCACTTCACCAGAAAATGCCACCATGCTTTCGAGATCTTGAAACAGAAGTTGGTCTCTACTCCCATCATAGTAGCACTAGATTGGACGCTTCTTTTGAAGTGATGTGTGATGCTAGTGATTTTGCTGTAGGTGCAGTTTTGGGACAACGTAAGGCGAACGTTTTTCACACCATTTACACGCCAGCAAAACTTTGAATGAAGCACAACTAAACTACACAACAACTAAAAATGAGTTGCTCACAGTTGTGTTTACTTTTGATAAATTATGCTCCTTTTTACTGGATCCCAAAGTGGTGGTCTACACAGATCATTCAGCAATCAAATACCTGATCGCGAAGAAAGATGCTAAGCCTAGATTGATCTATTAGGTGCTTCTACTACAAGAATTTGACGTGGAGATACGAGACAGGAAGATGACAGAAAATCAAGTGGCAGATCACTTGTCAAAGCTCAAAAATGGAGGTAAAACTGGCAATGAACTGACAATTAATGAAACTTTTCCATATGAACAGTTGTTTGCCATCAAGCAGCAGAAGTCCCATGGTATGCTGACTATGTGAATTACATAGTACCAGGAAAATGGCCGTTGGAATGGACACATCAGCAAAGAAATAAATTTTTCAAAAAAGTCAAACATTATGTCTGGGATGAGCCATACATATTTAAACATTGTGCTGATCAGTTATTGCGGCGTTGTGTACCACATAAGGAGGTCAATAGTGTCCTGCAACATTGTCATTCATCATCATACGGTGGACACTTCAGCGGAGACAAAACCACGGCCAAAGTGCTGCAATCAGGTTTGTTTTGGCACACCTTATTTAAAGATGCTCACTTATTCATTCTTCAATGTGACAAGTGCCAGAGAACGAGAAATATTTCAAGGAGAAATGAAGGACTTATTCAAAGCATTTTCGAAGTGGAGATATTTGATGTATGAGGGATTGATTTTATGGGACCCTGTGTTCCATTATATGGAAACTTGTACATTCTGGTTGCAGTAAACTATCTCTCCAAATGGGTTGAAGCAACAGCACTACCATCGAATGATTCCAAAGTGGTTTTACATTTTCTCAGAAAAATATTTTCACTCGATTTGGAACACCTCGAGCAATCATTAGTGATGGTGGAATGCACTTCTGCAACAAGTAGTTTGATGCACTCCTAAGCCAAATATGGAGTTACTCACAAAGTTTCCATTGCTTACCATCCGCAGACAAGTGGTCAGGTCGAATTTCCTACAAAGAAATCAAAGAATCTTGGAGGGATATTTGTTCAACAAGGAGGGACTGGTCTTCAAAATTGGATGACGTATTAGGGCCTATCGGACAGCTTACAAGACATCCATTGGAATATCCCCATATCAAATGGTATTCAGAAAAGCATGCCATCCTGCCTGTGGAGCTCTAACTTAAGGCGTATTAGGCACTGAAGAAGATGAATGGAGGAATTTCACCTCCATGCTTATGAGAATGCCAAACTGTACAAAGAAAAGACCAAGAAGTGGCATGATCAGAAAATAGTGCGCAAACAACTAGAACCAGGCAACAGGTATTGTTATACAACTCAAGGTTGAAACTTTTCCCTGGCAAGCTGAAATCACGATGGTCAGGTCCATTTATGATCACCCAAGTGTTACCCTACGGGGCCGTTGAGCTACATGACCCGAACTCAATGATACATTCAAAGTCAACAGCCAACGTGTCAAGCGCTATTGGGTAGAATCCATCAATCGCCAAAAGAGAGTCTCACACTTGCCGATCCAGCCTAACATTCGGGCAGTCATGTCTAGCTGACGACGTTAAACTTAGCACTAGTAGGGAGGCAACCCATGCAATTTGTGTATATATATGAGATTTTGTGTGTTTTTTTGTGTGTTTTATTTTTGTAGGCAAAGTCACAAGTCAAGATGGAGGAAACACTCGCAAAACTTCATAAGCATTTTCCTTCTCTTCCTCAAAACTCTCTGATGAATGTCTACAAAACACGCATTGAAAGAATGAGACTTCTGATAATCAGGGGTAGTCCTAGTGATATTCGTTGGATAATTGAAGCACAAGTTCGCTTGGCAGGTAAGTCATCTGACTCTTTTATTTCATTTATGCCTAGTTCAGGAAAAAACACCTATGCTAAGAAAGGAAGAGCTAAACGATTATGTGTTTGTTATAAATATGCACGTTGTACATGCAATACTCATTGTTATTCTTTAGGAATAATGTCTGATAATCGTGAAGATAAAATAAAATTCATTAGGTATGGCATGAGTAAGGAGTCTTTAGATGACATATCATTAACTCTTGAGACGCATTCCAGTGGATATGTCTATCACGCAATTAGCAATTTACATACACAATTTCGAAGAGAAAGACAACAATTGAGTTTCGGGAATCTGACTTTAAAAGAACTTGTTTGCCAATTTATAAGAAAATTGGATGGGAAGCTTGTCACTGACCCATAGAGGTCATTCAAGCCGTTACTACCTGTATATATTATTGTTTTGATTTCTTTATCTTTTCATAATAATTATGATTTGCTTATTTTGATTCCTTTTATTTTCACCGACAAGATCCAGACTTTTTGAATAAAAACAACAAAGCAAAAATAACATAAATAAAAATAAAAAATAAGTACTAGTCAACTAAGAAATCAAAAGAATCTTATAGAGAACTGTTTGTTCAACAAGGAGGGACTGGTCTACAATATTGGATAACGCATTATGGGCCTATCGGATAACTTACAAGATACCCAGTGGAATGTCCCCATATCAACTGGTATTCGGAAAAGCATGCCATCTGCCTGTGGAGCTCCAACATAAAGCGTATTGGGCACTGAAGAAGCTGAGTATTGATCTTCGAAAAATCGAGGGAGAAACGACTCTGACAATTGAATGAATTAGAGGAATTTCGCCTCCATGCTTATGAGAATGCCAAACTGTACAAGAAAAGACATAGAAGTGGCATTATCATAAAATAGTGCGCAGACAATTGGAACTAGGGCAGCGGGTATTGTTATACAACTCAAGGTTGAAACTATTCCCTGGCAATCTGAAATTACGGTGGTCAGGTCCATTTGTGATCACCCAAGTGTTACCCTACGGAGCTGTTGAGCTACATGACATGAACTCCAATGATACATTCAAAGTCAACAGCCAACGTGTCAAACACTATTGGGGAGAATCCATAAAGCGTCAAAAAGAGAGTCTAACACTTGCCGATCCAGCCTAACATTCAGGTAATCATGTCTAGCTGACGACATTAAACTTAGCGCTAGCAAGGAAGCAACCCATGCAATTTGTGTTGGACAGTTGTGGCCCATAGCATCACTATTTGTACAGATCATGGTGTTTTTGTACAAATTAACTATGTGACAAAGGAAATTGCTCTTTTATCATTTGTGATTAGATCACCAAGATGTATAAATGATAGAAGGTCCATATGATTAGTTCCGGATTGATAAGATATGAGACATTATCAATCCATGAAGGTTTAATCATTAAATATCCCTAGTCGTAGTATTATTGAGATTGGACATCGATAATGCGGAATAGACTAGTATTACACTTGTGCGCATTGTGGGAGCATAATGGTATAGTTCTCGTATATTTGGGTATAGGATACTCATGCAAGTGTAATAGGAGGTGTGTTTACCGATGGTATGGAAACAGCTTCGCTCTGGATAGACCCCTCGGAATTCCATTGGTAGTATGTATGACTATGTGTCATGGAAGTCCGAATCAGGGTAGGTGTATTTGGTCTTAACCTGAGACTTACACCGCTAATAATACGGACAATCAATACGCTTTGGTTTTGGTCGTCCAGGGCTTTAACAGGTTCTGTGTACGCCTCTTCTGGGTATATTGAGAATCGTAGTGTATTGGGTGTGATGTCGAGATGTAAGTATCACTCCAGTCATAGTGGAGATGATGATCACGTAGGATACGGAACTCGTTCTCTTATATGCTACAGCTATCGGGATATTATGACTAGGTCATGTTTATCCGATTATAGAGACTAGTTACCAGAGATCTGATATGTGCTTCGTACAGGGCAGACACATTTCCAACCCCAGGCCTTGCACGTGACATCAGATACTGGATCGAAATACGCAATACTATGTATACTACGCCTGATATAGATCACATATTCCAGTAAGAATATATCTGGAGAATTGGGTAGGCATGATGCTTTGCTAGAAGCCAATCATGTCTTGTAAATCGGTAAAAACGTAGTACTAGGTACTTACGTGTTCGGATAGTCCGACGACTGGATTTACTGCCAACATATATGGGGATCTCATGGGTCGCTTCCCAAAGATTCACCGATGACGTATGACTCGCACTTTATTCTGGGATTATTAGATGAGATAAGAATTAATCTGGGATTAATTACGGAGATATTTTATCTGGGATAAAATATTAATTAAAGAGAGAATACGATTGATTTGAATTAATCGATAAAATAATATATTCGATATATTATACGAAATTGGATTTCGACGCGGAATTGAAATTAGATTTTAATTGGGCAAACGAGTTAATTTAGAATTAATTCGCAAGCGACATGAATAGTAATTTTGCTAGGCAAAGTTATTTAATTAAATTAGATTAATTTCGTCGCAACGGAAAATTCGTTAATTTGGAATTAGCAAACCCGAGCCCGGGAGTGTTTGCGGGCGCACTCGCATTGTGAATTTTAGTGCGACCCACAAGTCACATCAAGTGTCAAATCACTAGTCAATCAATTGATGTGATGTCTAGTCACTTTGAGTGATTTGACAACTTGTCATGAGTGATATGAATAGTGATGGAAGAAGTGGTTTGATGGCATAAATGCCTTTTGACTTTTGGAAAGCAAAATTTTTGGTAAATGAATTTTGAAATTCATTTTTGTGTATTAGATACACAAATCTCCAACAACCAAAAACTTTAACACACTCTCTCCACTCTTCTCTCATCTCTCACGCCCAAGGGGCATTTTCCTTCTTTTCACTGTCAAAAACCGTGAGTTTATAGGAGAAGCTTAGGAAGTTTTGCGGTAAAATTTCCGGAGTACTAGAATGCTTTAAGGTCTTGCGAAGGTGCTAGGGAAACCGATTTGTGATCTTGGAATCACAACACAAAGCTTGGAACTTGGAGGACCAGGATGACCGAAAATTTTGGAGGACAAAATCTGCCCACTGCCGAGAGCTTCTAGGAGGAGCACAAGGATTTTGTTCGTCGCATCGCACAACCGATCAATGTGAGTATGATTCCGCATATTTCATTGTAGTATTCACACATGTTTGATGCTTGATTTGATCCTTGGGACCTAATAGAAACCCAACAATGGATCAGAGCCATTTTGAGCATGAAACTTTATTAGGGTAAAATTGGGGCAAATTTGATTTGAGCATGTTTGAGTGAAATTGATTGTTTGAGTATGCTTAAATTATGATAACATGGTGTTATGCATTGTCAATTTGATAAAAAATCGAATGGATAATTTTTCCCCAATACTCTTGGCTTGGCCGAATGGTATAAGCTTGCCCTAAGTCATGGTATTTTTTTTTATCATTGGATGATTTGGAAAACATTGGGTAATGTTGATTGTGGATTTAATTGGATTGAAACCGAATCGGACTTGAAAAACCCCAAAATGCCGTGAGTTAAAGCATGTAAAATGAGTTGATTTTTGATTCAATTGTGTTGGACATTAGTTGATGATAATGAGCATAATTAATTGTACAAATTTGTGTGTTTGGAAATATTAATTTGGGTAATTAATTATGGCATACACTTTAAATTAATTAATTGTGAAATTTGAATTTTGTAAGTTAATTAATTGGGCCAAATTTGGAATTGGGCTTTTAAAAGTTGTAATTTGGCTTAATGGGCTTGGTTGTACCAAGTTAGGTTTAGGCTAAATTGGTTGGATCCAATTGGGCCCAAAACCATATCCATAAAGTCCAATTATGACTTAATGGACCTTTAATTTTAATTGGGCCTAATGGGCCTAAATTGGTTTCTTGGCTTATAAGGGTGATTCCTTAAATGGGCTTTTGTATTTGGGTTTGACCCATATTGACCAAAAGTTCATGCCTTAGAAATTAATTAAAATCCCATTGGACTTTAAATTAATTGACATTGGATGTTAATCGAGCTTTGAGACCCGTATACGATTAGATTTGGAATCTAAGTCGTAAAGGTTCA
Source organism: Zanthoxylum bungeanum (assembly GCA_019454045.1). Lineage (NCBI taxonomy): Eukaryota > Viridiplantae > Streptophyta > Magnoliopsida > Sapindales > Rutaceae > Zanthoxylum > Zanthoxylum bungeanum. The sequence goes on from SKCR01041008.1 coordinate 88,706, forward strand.
TTAATAAAGTGTAATATTTAATTTGGAATTAAATAAATGAATTAGTATTAAATGCAAATTTAATTGGATTTAATGTTGTAGTTTAATTTAATTCAAGAATTCGTACTTTGAGTACTTATTTGCAAAACGAGTTTGACTCGCGCAAAATTAAATCGTTGTTTGAACATTGGATGGTCATTAATATTCAGATAATTAATTGGATTAGATTGATTGATAACATGCTTGTGTGAATACATGGATGCGATGTATGAATAATGTATATCAGATGGATATTAGATGGGTGAGGGCAATTTTGGAAATTGTTGTAATAAATTTAGAATTTATTAATTGGACCTGCGTGTCCAACTATTACCTCTTGACTCTGTGTATTTCTCTTCTCACCTATTCCCCTCAATGTAAATGAGGTTTCTTTAGAAGTGTTATGTAATCGGGTAGAAGTAATACTTGTGCTAGCGGGAGAGAGGAAATGGAGAGATTTGTTCTAGGAACAATGTGTTAAGTATCCATCGCATATCATTATTATATTTATTTACGCGCCTTATTATGTGTTTAGAATGCATGTTTAAGGGTGTATGATGATGAGACCTTAACAAAGATAATTAATTGGTTGCCAATTACACGCGAAAAAACCCTCAACATCATATTAAGCATTTTTCCTTCCATTGAGTGATTCTTACTCAAGATCCAAGACTGACATTGGTTTGTTGGCCAAAGTCAAGACCTTTGTCCGTCGAGGATGTGTTTGAATCATGAAGGCTTTGTTCCATATCGGTATCTTTTCCAAGTTGTGATTTGTTGTCCAAAGTCAATATCACTTATTGTCCATCGACATTGATTACGAAGCTTTCCAAGGTCAATGGGTTCCGCTTAACTGGGATCACTAAGTTTGTTGTGCCAAAGCCAATGCTTAGTTGATTCAGAGGAAAAATGTTAGGCAACATATTGGATATATTGGCATATATAAGATATATTTTTCATACTTGGATGTCCACCTACCGGATCTAGGAATTGGATGAGATCCAAGTGATCTTAGAGATCTACCTAGTTAATTATCATACAATTTGTTGGCCAAAGTCAAGATTGTGTGTTATTTAACGGGATCCTAGCCCACTAGGAAACAAGGTTCCCGAGTACTCAACAGAGGGTTAGAGGCTCGCCGAAAAATATGGGAGGCAAGTATTAAATTTGCAATATTCGTTTAGTTACTTGCCATACGCGCTCATTTCAAATATTTCGTCAAATAAATTAATATATTAGTTGGACTAATATTTAATGTTGTTTTTAAATTAAACAGTTGGACTATATTCAAACTATTTCATTTATAGTTCATTATATAATTGGATTATAGTAATCAATTTATTTGAATTAACTAATTTCAATTAATAGTTGATTTTATAATTGGATTATAGTAATCAATATAATTGAATTTAATCTATTAAATTATAGTTGATTATATAGTTGGACTATAGTAATCATTATAATAAATAGTACCTAAATTCGTTGATTAGATAGTTGGACTATTGGAATCAAGATACTTGAAAGATTAGTGTTTAAAACATAATCCTGGGTGAAAATGTATTTAAACGACTTTAATTTTCAAATTGGGAATAAAATCTCAGGATAGTCCTGGGTGACCGAGAAGTTACTTTATTTGATATAGTGACATCTCGAGCCTAAGCCTGAAGTTAAGCAAATAGTAGAGCATGATCTTTGGAAGATTCACGTGATGATAACTTTAGTGCTTAATCCAATATGCTTGCCAAATAGACTCTTTAATTTCTTAATCAGAACTAAGGATTACACCCTTATAGTATGATAATGAAATTGAAGGATCTTCATAGATCTATTCTTAGATCTTAGAAATACTAAATTGCAATAATAAACTCTTGGAGAGTTAATGGCTATACTCAAGAAGACAAAGCCAAAGTTTGCAATAGGGCAAGAAGCGCAAGGCGCACCTTACTTCGACATCCCAGAAGGCCAAGGCTTGGCCAAAGGCTTCTGGTGTGTGGAAAAGGGGCAAAGGCAAAGTCATTATAATCTTCTGGGAAGATAAAGGACATATCCCAAGATGTTTGCCTAAACTGTGGCAAACGGGGTCACTGGAAGCGTGACTGCCGTATGGACAAGGCAGACATGAAGGAATTGAAGAACGGGCAAGGCTCTGACTTCAAAAATGTTTGTCATAAATATGTTCACTACTAGTATTAAAATTGGATTTTAGATACTAAATATGGTACATAAATATGTACTGGTGTCCAGTATCTGCTATAAGCAGGATACTGACTTTAGTTGAGATTTATCTGAGGATCGAAATGAGACGACAGTCGCTGTTTTAACCGTAGAGACCTAATTTAGGAACTACCCTTCGGGTGTGTACTTAAATTAGGAAACTGTTAGAATGTAACTAGTTTGACTAGAAACATTATCTCTATATCTGGGTTTAACCCGTTGCGGGTATACCTTTATATTCTAGAACACTAAAGTGTTTCATTTTATAAAGATGATATTGAGATATACACATTAGATGTGAATAACAGTATTTATATTTTGAATATAAATAAATCTTATACATATGACATGACAAACAAATAGCTTGAACTGAATAAATCAGTTGAGACTTATATGTGGCATTGTTGTCTGGGACACAATTAAACAAGACTCGTATATCCACACTTTCGAAGAGTGGGTACTAGGACGGATTTGATTCCAATCAAATAAAGTCTACGAATCTAGTTTATTAGGCAAAGTGCCTGAAACACCTTTTACTTGGTATAAGTGTAAGTGCCACCGATCTGTTAGCCCTCATTCATAGTGACGTAAGTGGGCCCATGTCTAGCTAGGCTAGATGTGGATATGAATATTTCGTGACCTTTACGGATGTGGCATCGCATTATGGTTATGTGTTTCTTTTGAAACACAAATCGGAAACTTTTAGAGTTTCGACACGAAGTAGACAGACAGACCGGCTACAGTATTAAAACATCATGATTGGACCGTGATGAAAATACTTAAGCAATAAGTCTCTCATATACTTGAAAGAGTATAGTATTCTTTCAATGAGGACTCCTCCCGGAACACGTCAATTTGACGGTGTGTCCGAACAGAGAGACCAAATTCTGTTAGACATGATAAGGTTAATCATGAGTCGCTCTAAGCTACCATTTCCTTCAACGGATACGCATTTAACAGTGTAAGACTTATTTTGAATAAGGTTCCATAATAATTTGTTAGACAGACTTCATATTAGATATGAACAGGAAAGAAACTGGGTTTTCTCATTCCTGAAGATTTGGGAATGTTGGGCATATGTTTGGATGATACCAAACTAAAACCCAAATCGGATAAGTGCCTAAGTTGTGGGTTATCATAGGGAAACCAAAGTATAGTACTTATACAACTCACATGAGAACAATGTAATTGTCGCTCGCCATGCGGTTTTCCTAAAAGGAATACTGATATGCAGTGGTAAGTGGGAGGAAAGTAAAACTCGATGAAAATCGGAGTAATACTGTTCCAGGCATCGATTCTTTAATGGAACACAAATAGTTCATCAAGGATGAAACTATACCAATAATCTTCGAATACACAAGAACCACGTAAGTCAGAGAGAGTCAGAAAACAACCTGGGGTATGGGTTTCTGATCTCACCTCATAAAGATGTCAATCATGTTGAGGATTACGAACTGACTACGTATGAGGAAGTGATACATGGTATCGACTCCCTATTATGGCAAAGTGTCATGATGTCCGAAATGGATTCCATGTATACCAACCAAGTTTGGACACTAGTTGATGTACCGGAAATCATTGTGCCTATTGGTACTATATAAGTCTTCAAGGAAGACATACATGGAAGGCAACATACCAACGTACTAAGCTGGGCTTGTAGGGAAAATGTATTGTTATCAACATTGTGTCGATTACGACGAAACCTTTTAACAGTTGCCATTGTTAAATTCATTTGGATAATGCTTGCTGATGCTGCATATTTCATTTATGAAATATGGTAGCTGAACGGGAAAATCGATTTCCTTAACGGAAACCTTTTGGAGGATGTTTATAACATCCTGACAGTTTTGTCGTAGCAAAACGAGCAAACAAGGTTTGCAAGTTACTCGATCCATGGATGGATTGGAGCAAGCATAGCGTCCTTGGAATTATTGTTTTGATGCAATCATAATGGTATATATTTAATTCAAAACGAAAATGATTCTTGTGTATATAAGGAGGTTGGTGGGAGCGCACTGACAGTGATGTCCTAAATAATGATGACATATCATTTCTTGGAAATGATATTCCCATAATTAAATCGGTGAAAGCTTGGCTTTCATGAAAATTCTCCGTAGAATTCTTGGGAGAAACAACCTTTATTCTAGGAATAAAGATCTACTGGGTTAGATTTTAAGTTGTTAGTACTCTCCGAGAACCCGTACATTGAAATATGTACGCGACCTGGTGTCTCATATGCTTTGAGCATATAGAGTCACAATCGGGCCAATCCAAGCGATGGTCATTGGATTGATGTTAAGAACATCCATTAGTATCTTAGAAGATCTAAGGATGATTTCTTATACTATGGAGAATGAGAACTTGAAGTGACTGGGATCACTGCTGCAAGTTTCCAAACCGATAAAACGACTATAAGTCGTAACAACGGTACTATAAAGTTTGAATAACAGAACAGTGAGTTGGAAATATTCCAAGCAAGATACTGTTACCGAATAAACAACAAAAGTGGATTATTGTTGCAGCTGAGGCAGCAATAGAAGCCATTTGGGTCGATAATAAATCAAATTATATTAGATATAGTTCTGTTAGCAGCTGAGCTAGGCTACATCGCAGGCTAAAGAATTAATGGTCTCATCAACGATCCAGATATATACTTTGATATTCATCTGATTCGTTTGGATCATACATCGTGGCGATGTGATGATCGAATAAATTGCATCAGATGATAATCATGCAAATCTGATGACGAAAGCCTTTTCTCAGCAGAAATTTGAGCGAAATGTACATAGTTCGGGTATAGGACACTTGAGTGATTGACTATAGGCCAAGTGGGAGATTTTTGGACAGTTCTGGCCCATAACATCACTATTTGTACAGATTATGGTGTTGTTGTACAAATTAACTATGTGACAAAGGAAATTACTCTTTTATCATTTGTGATTAGATCACCAAGATGCATAAATGATAGAAGGTCTATATGATTAGTTCCTGATTGATAAGATATGAGACAGTATCAATCAATGAAGGTTTAATCATTAAATATCCCTAGTCGTAGTATTATCGAGATTGGACATCGATAATGCGGAATAGACTAATATTATACTTGTGCGCGTTGTGGGAGCATAACGGCATAGTTCTTATATAGTTGGGTATAGGATACTCATGCAAGTGTAATAGGAAGTTGTGTTTACCGATGGTACGAAAACAGCTTCACTCTGGATAGACCCCTCGGAATTCCATTGGTAGTATGACTATGTGTCTATGGAAGTCCGAATCAGGGTAGGTGTATTTGGTCTTAACCTGAGACTTACACCGCTAATACTTGCGACAATCAATACGCTTTGGTTTTGGTCGTCCAGGGCTTTAACAGGTTATGTGTACGCCTCTTCTGGGTATATTGAGAATCGTAGTGTATTGGGTGTGATGTCGAGATGGAAGTATCACTCCAGTCATAGTGGAGATGATGATCACGTAGGATACGGAACTCGTTCTCTTATATGCTACAGCTATCGGGATATTATGACTAGGTCATGTTTATCCGATTATAGAGACTAGTTACCAGAGATCCGATATATGCTTCGTACGGGGCAGACACATTTCCAGCCCCAGGCCTTGCACGTGACATCAGATACTGGATCGAAATACGCAATACTATGTATACTATGCCTGATATAGATCACATATTTCAATAAGAATATTTCTGGAGAATTGGGTAGGCATGATGCTTTGCTAAAAGCCAATCATGTCTTATAAATCGGTAAAAACGTAGTACTAGGTACTTACGTGTTCGGATTGTCCGACGACCGGATTTACTGCCAACATATCCGGGGATCTCATGGGTCGCTTCCCGAAGATTCACCGATGACGTATGACTCGCACTTTATTAATCTGGGATTAATTAGATGAGAGAGAAAATTAATCTGGGATTAATTACGGAGATATTTTATCTGGGATAAAATATTAATTAAAGAGAGAATATGATTAATTTGGAATTAATCGATAAAATAATATATTCGATATATTATACGAAATTGGATTTCGACGCGGAATTGAAATTAGATTTTAATTTGTGCAAACGAGTTAATTTCGAATTAATTCGCAAGCGACGTGAATAGTAATTTTGCTAGGAAAAGTTATTTCATTAAATTAGATTTAATTTCATCGCAATGGAAAATTCGTTAATTTGGAATTAGCAAACCCGAGCCTGGGAGTGTTTGCGGGCGCACTCGCATTGCAAATTTAAGTGCGGCCCACAAGTCACATCAAGCATCAAATCACTAGTCAATCAATTGATGTGATGTCTAGTTACTTTGAGTGATTTGAGAACTTGTCATGAGTGATGTGAATAGTGATGGAAGTGGTTGATGGCATAAATGCCTTTTGACTTTTGGAAAGCAAAATTTTTGGTAAATGAATTTTTAAATTCATTTTTGTGTATTAGATACACAAATCTCCAACAACCAAAAACATAACACACTCTCTCCACTCTTCTCTCCTCTCTCACGCCCAATGGGCATTTCTCATTCTTTTTCACTGTAAAAAACCGTGAGTTATAGGAGAAGCTTAGGAAGTTTTGCGTCAAAATTTCCGGAGTGCTAGCACGCTTTAAGGGTATTGCGAAGGTGATAGGGAAACCGACTTGTGAGCTTGTAATCACAACACAAAGCTTGGAACTTGGAGGACCAAGATGACCGAAAATTTTGGAGGACAAAATCTACCCACTGCCGAGAGCTTCTAGGAGGAGCACAAGGATTTTGTTCATCGCATCGCACAACCGATCAAAGTGAGTATGATTCTGCCATATTTCATTATAGTATTCACACATGTTTGATGCTTGATTTGATCCTTGGGACCTAATAGAAACCCAACAATTTGTGTATATATTGAGATTTTGTGTGCTTTCTTTTGTGTGTTTTATTTTTATAGGCAAAGTCACAAGTCAAGATGGTGGAAACACTCGTAAAACTTCACAAGCATTTTCCCTCTCTCCTTCAAAACTCTCTGATGAAAGTCTACAAAGCACGCATTGAAAGAATGAGACTTCTGATGATCAAAGGTATTCCTAGTAATATTCGTTGGATAATTGAAGCAAGAGTTCGCTTGGCAAGTGAGTCATCTGACTGTTTTATTTCATTTCTGCCTGGTTTAGGAAAAAACACTCATGCTAAGAAAAGAAGAGCTAAACGATTAGGTGTTTGTTATAAATATGAACGATGTACATGTAGGGGTTTTTAGGGGCAGAATCCGGTAACGCAGCGGAAGCGGCAGAAGATCGTATTTTCCGATTTCAAAACTTTTTCTCGGATTAATTAAATAAACATATTTATTTAACATTCCAATAATCAAATTATGAAATAAAATTCAAATGAATCATATTCAAGTGAATTTACCGAAATGCCCTTACATTGGTATTTTGTCCATTTTAGTCCGAAATTGATCTAATCAATTTTGAATGATTCTAAATCATTTCTAAGATGAACTTAGCATGTTCAAAACATCAAAACACCAAAAACACCAATCCCCAAAGTTTGGCTCTTTGGCCGAATGCCCCTCCAAGGTGCACATTTGTGCATTTTGTCATTTCATGCATCAAAACACATCAAGATGTAATCCAATGAACATGAAACTTTATATGCATCATATACACACACAAATACACAACATATATGAAAATGCCCAAATTTGGAATTGGTCAGGAACCCTAATTTTTCAATTTCCTCAAATTGGACAAATTAGTCCAAATTGGTTAAATTCAACACTTCAATCATCTTTCTTCCATCCAATCAAAGTCTCAACACAATGAAACAACTCAAGATCAAATCTAGGTCATCTAAGAGTGGGTCAACAACTCTAGATTAGCAACATGGTTTCCAAAACCTTAAAAGAAAGCTTATAACTACAATAGTCACAACCTTCCTTCATTATACATGCTCAACACTTCCATCAACACTTCCATCAACAAAAACACAAGGAATAAAGAAATAAATAACCTAATAACATCATATGTTAAAGCCTAGATCCTAAGGAACATTTTCCTTTCTAATAGCAAGTTGGAAAAACTTACTAAAATCTAAGCTTTCTTTGATTTCTTCTTTCTTTCTCACAAGCTTCCTTTGTCACCATTAATGGAGTTTTCTTTAAAGTGTATTAGGTTAGTTAAATGAAGATGAAATGAAAACAATATATACTTGTGGCAAAAAATAACCCTTTGGCTGAATTTCACCATAAGCATTTACCAAATTATTTTCAATTTCATTTCATTTGAATTTGTCCAACTTTATGTATAAATATCTAAAAACCACTTTATTGATATTTATACTAAGTCAACAATTGCAACAAAGAAAAAAAATATAACTTTTATATCTTTAAGTGTTGTGGCCGAATTTATCAAATAAATAAGGAAATGGATATTTCAATTTTAACAATTAAAACAAATATCCAAGGAAGTCAAATTCAATTTGACAACCTTTTCCTTTAATGTAAAGTCAAACATTTACACTTATAATCATTTCCTAACTTTATCATTTGGTGATATATTTATATTTTAATTATATTAATCATTTAACAATTAAATAATTAAATAATTAATTAAATACAAATATATCAAATATATGTATTATATTTACTTTAAATATCTCAAATACATATATTGATGATATATGTCAAATACCTTTATTTGACTATTTATTAATGTGTATTTAATAATATCATATATTAAATACAAATACACATTAATTAGGAATGACGGTTCGGCCCGTTCGCATGTATTTTTCGATTAACGTTTAAACGATTTATAAATAATCATCATTATTCATAAATGTTGCTCTAGTGCTCTACGAGTATGTTTCATTATTGAGACTCTCTAGATTCAGGTATATCCGTCACGAAATCCAATTTCATGTACATAATCTATCCACCCGTAGATTATGACGATCACGGATAAACTAGCTGAATCATACAGGTCGAGGTCATTGCATACGTATAATCCCTCCGTCACAGGTATCCGGATAATCCCAGAGATATAGATGTAAACGTCAAATCTCTATAGGTATTATCTCGTCGACGTATCTATTAGCAATCTCTAAATAACACTCGGAACTTACTTCCGATGTATACTGTGGCCACAGATTTAACAGACTGCTAATAATATATGGACTACCTATGCTCTGTACACAGAACTGACGGATCCTATCTTGACACACACAGGATATCCTGAGGATCGATCCACACCCAACGAACAGGCGGAGGTCTGATCTAAATAGATCGGTGACGTGACTGCCATCTAAGTGTGGAGGATGTCTCATACATCCACAGTGGTGTCTCAAGTCGAAGGACCACTATGCTACTCAACCCGAGAAGATTCTTATTGACGTTGGCGTACCATCCATTAAGAATCTTCGGTGAGCCGTTCAGTGTTTATCCACTATAAACACCTACACGTCTATACGAGTCTCCCTAGACTCATGGTTCATTGGGACAAACCATCGGACCAAGTCTCGATATACGACATGTACTGGTCTCAACGGATTTGACTAACCGACCCGTGTTAGCAAATCTTGACCAGGAACTTTGTTTGATAATATACATATAGCAGTGACACTTCCCAATGTCAATTACAAACTAACTTTGTAACTGTGTACTGCATTATATATTATCGGGCCTTTGTCTAATATATACATATCACTAAACCATATTTAGTTTCAATCTAATCGTAATCAGATCGAATATGTATATAAGAACAAGAGGTGCAACCATAAATAAGTAATATTATGGAATAAGGGGATGTTCGTATTCATGAATCAGACATAAATACGGCCCGGATTGGCGCTCTGAGCACCAACCCCAACAGTACATGCAAAACTCATTGTCGTTCTTTAGGAATGGTGTCTGATAATCACAAAGATAAAATAAAATTCATTAGGGATGACATGAGTAAGGAGTCTTTAGATGACATATCATTGACTCTTGAGACGCATTCCAGTGGATATGCCTATCACGCAATTCACAATTGACATACACAATTTCGAAGAGAAAGACAATAATTGAGTCTCGGGAATCTGACTTTAAAAGACATTGTTTGCCAATTTATAAGAAAATTGGATGGGAAGCTTGTCTCTGACCCATAGAGGTCATTCAAGCCGTTACTACCTGTACATATTATTGTTTTGATTTATTTGTCTTTACATAATAATTATGATTTGCTTGATTTTGATTCCTTTTATTTTCACCGACAAGATCCAGACTTTTTGACTTTCATGATTTAATTTACTGTTCAGCTAATAATTGTCATTTGGCAGGTACTAGTGCTATTATTACTTACCCTTTTTCAGGATCTATAAATTCAGCTCGTCATTGCTCTCTTCAACACATCCAGATTAGAGAAAGTAAAAAAAACAAAACAAAACAACTTCAAGAAGATGAGTCATGAATAACTGTGTGTTTTACGGGACTAGTTCTGGATCTAAACCAAAATTTGTTGAGGCATCAAAAGAATTGGGTAGAGTAATAGCTGAGAGGAATATGCACTTAGTATATGATGGTGGCAATCTTGGACTGATGGGTTACGTTTCAAAGGCCATACAAGAATGCGGTAGTCAAGTTTTGGCGATAATTCCAAAATCTTAAGCAGACGCAAATCTTATCGGACAATCAAAAGGAGAGGAATGCATCGTGTCAGGTATGTCCGAACGACTTTTTGAAATGATAATCGTGATGATGCTTTTATTGCTTTGCCAGGTGGCCTGGGCACAATGGAGGAAATTTTCACCGTGATATCTTGGGCGACCTTAAACATACACTAGAAACCAATTGGACTGTTTAATGTTGATGAATTTTTTGACTTTCTTTTTATGTTTCTTGAAGATGCCAGGAGAAATGGGTTCTTTTCAAAACCCGTAAAATATATCATCTTCACTGCCAGGACAACCAATAATTTAATTGACCAACTCTTGATGTTTGAACCAAATATTGACCCTATCCTTTCCAAGTTGAACTGGTCTGATAACGATCGTGGTAAGAAGTGTAAGATAAATCTGGATCTTAACCTTTAGTTTTCTTTTTAGATGTACAATTCTACGCTAATCAGGTACTGTCTTCTAAACTTTTCTTCTTCTTTTTAGACATTGAGGACAATGTCTCAATTAGGTTAGGGGGAGGGGAATGGTTGATTGGTATCTTATTTTTTATTTTTCTTTATGTTGTTTTTATTCAAAAAATTGATTTTTTTTTATGTTTTTAACTTTACTAACCAGGTGAAATTGTGTTTTGAGATAGTTATGTAAGGAGTTTCCACTTCTGAGACGTATCTAAACCTAATTCGTAACAAGTTAATTTTTGTTTATTTCATTTTGAATTATTTAAATTCGTGAATTCTCCATAATATTGATTAAATTTGATCTTTATATGCTCATTTGACATGTATAATCAACATACATGGTAACATACGAACATAGGTCGTAAGTGAAAATTTTATAATATTAAGTGTTCTGGTTTATTGGAAGTAGCACCTAAAAGCGATGGAATAAAAAAATTAAAAAAATGTGTATATAATTAATTAACCATGCTTTTACTTAGTAACTGGACGTCTTGCCTCAGTAAGCAGTGACTGTTCGCGTCAAAGGAAAAAAGCCTGAATTAATAATAATAAAGTTTCTACTTAGTAACCGGACGTCTTGCCTCAGTAAGCAGTGATTGTTCGCGTCAAACGGTAGAGCTTTTAACATCTGAGATCCGAGTAATTAAGCCTGTAGGGGTGTCTTAACACTTAGTGTCCTAAAGCCAACTAGTTTGGGAGTCACTCGCCCAAAGCTCGCTACAAAGATTAAAGATGTTATTTTAAAAAAATCAGAAAAAGATCCATTGCCAAAAATATGTGAATTATGATATATAACTTTAGGACAAAAATATTACCCTCTTTTCAACTACACTTATGAATATTGTGGGCACAATGAATTGATTAATACCTTGTTAGTTGTGTATATGGAGAATGGTAAAAATAATCGGAGAATTTACTTATTTGGTAATTTAGAAAGAAAGAAAACAATTATTAACTTGGATAAGAATTTCACTTGTTTATCTTTTTATTTTGTTTTGTGTGTTTGATTGTACATTTGATTGACATTTGTGGGTATCGTCACTGTAAGCCCTCACGAGACTACAACTCGTCCACTAGGGACACCTAGGGGTTTAAAGGCTTGTTACATATGCTAAATGCAACTGTGATCCGTACGAAAGTGGCTTAGTTTAATTTCATTTTAAAGTTGTGTATTGCATTTTATTTTGTTATTTTGCACGAGGACTAGAAAAATGTTAGGCTTGGCGGTGTGATGAGCAAAAAATATATCAATATTCACCACCATTTTGACTTAATATTTCGTATAGTTTATCGAGTTTTATGACGTTTTGATGTGTTTGTGTTTATTTTGTAGATAAATAAAATATCGGGACTCACTGGAATCAAATCGGGGCTAAAACGACGAAAAACATATGAAAAATGGCAAAATGAGAATTTCACTTCATGCGCGTCGTGATGCCCAACCCTCAACGCGCCGTGACACAGGGCCAATAATTCAGCTGCCGACACGCTTCATCACTTGCATTATCATTATGTCATCACTGTAGCACGAGTCGCGACGCCGACATAGTAATTCAGCCGCTATTTACTGTATCACGCATCGCGACGCAGAAGACTTTGCGCGTCACGACGCGTACTCGTTTTGGAGCTTATAAATAGCAGCCTAAATCGGAGGAAATCTGCATACTTTCTTCCGGGGAATTTCTTAAGAATACTAAGAAGAGAGTATCTTGTTTGTTTATTTTCAACTTTCTTGTATTTACTTTTTATTTTAGCAATAAAATTGTGTGTGTTTTTATTCAAGCATGAGTAGGTAACTTCTTTCTGCTGGGGTGAAAGGTGAAACTTTTATTATGATAGTTTAGATTAATCTCCCTTAATTTATAATATATAAATTATCTTAAAACCTGACTTAATTGGATACCGCCTTTATGGTCGGTTGGACTTAATCAAATTAATTTTTACCTGACTTAAATGGATACCGCCTTTATGGTCGGTTGGAATTAATTAAAATATGACTTAATCATGATACCGCCTATATGGTCGGTAGGTAATATAATGCAAATTTATATATTATAATAATGGATAATTCTAGATTTGAAATAATAAAAGTGGATCCCCAAACCCCAGTATTTTATTTCATTGTTTTATTTCAACTTTTTAGTTTGCAACTTATTGCTTTGTTGTTTTGTTTATTTTATTTATTTAGTAGTCCTAGATATGTGTTGTAACTAAATACATTATCTAGAGTTGTGATGAATTCCAATCTCAATGGTTTAATAAGTTGATTTTTCTTGTGTCTTGTGTGATGTTATGGTTTATTTATTGAGTCTTAAACTTAATGCTTCTTGTTAATTGGCCACTAATAAGATTGATTTGATAAACTTAAAATGAACTTGACGAAGGGATTTTAGGTTTCAACCTTAGACTCAATAGCTCAGGATCTTACCTTAGAGATTTCCTTCCAGGATAGACATATACATGTCAGGCGTGGGTAGCCATAATTGGAACTTAATCTTAATGAATTCAGAGTTTCTTAGTTAACATAGACATATAGTTAATTGGGTTACTTTGGGTGTTTGCATCTGGCCATCGACAGAGGCTTTTGCATATCTTCGAATTCCAGGTTAATAAACTGATATATTACATAAACATAAGATAATCACTTCATCTTTAGAAGAATATTGGAAGGATTCACAACCCTAAATAGCTTCATATTATTGATTTCTTTTAGAGTTTACCTTTGTTTTTTATATTTACTTGTTTTAGATGAAAATCACCATCCAACAACCAATCAAATCAATTAGATACGTGTAGAAATTTAGCTTCATAAATTAATAGCATAGGTATTAAGTGCTCGTAGGATCGATACATTTTATACTACTTGAGCGATATGTGCGCTTATCAAATCAATTAGATACGTGTAGAAATTTAGCTTCATAAATTAATAGCATAGGTATTAAGTGCTCGTAGGATCGATACATTTTATACCACTTGAGCGATACGTGCGCTTGCGTTACGTGTGTGGTCTCACCGATCATAAGGCTCCAGCCACTCTCTTTCCTTTGTTATCTCTTCTCTTCTTTGTCTGGGGCCCGCTCCCCCTCTCTCACCAGTTTTCTTTTCTAACTCATCCAACTTCTCCATCATAACCTTCATGAAGGCTTGGGTTGATTCTCTCTCCTTCTGTGCTTCTTCCTTCCACTCTGGATGGTTTCTTCCATCTTCTCCATCCATTCCGTCGTTGAAGACTCTGAAGATCTATGGTTCTCGTCTCCTGCCATCGTCTCAACACGTTTGCCGCTTTTAGTACTATTCCCCACAGACGGTGCCAATTGTTGACGGTTGATTTTCATTTCAGGGACAAATCTGGAAATTTGTTCCTCGAATAATCTTTCCCCAACTATGAATTTGTTTGGTTTGTTGGGAACCAAAGGCAAACTTAGTAGAAAAATGGAAAGTACATATATAAGAACAGAGGATTTAACGTTGTTCGACGGAATGGATCCGACCTACGTCCACGGACACAAAGAAATAGAGTTTCTATAACGTGGTTGGGTTTGACCGACCAAGGCAAAATGACTAATACAAGTGTAACCGACCTCTCTCGCGTCATCTCTCAAAAAATAGGCTTTTTATCTCTCTTACAAGCTTTCGATAATGAAAATTGCTAACCCTACAAAAGTGCACTCAACTCCTTTATATACCGAGGGAAATAACACTGTCTTACCGTCCTCGTGACGTCTGCCACGTGAGCCTGCCACTGTCAGATGAGCTATCTGCCCCAACTGTTCCGCCGAAAGTAAGTCTGCCACCTGACACTTCATTGAACCATCCCTTCTTGGATACTGTCATACGCTACCTTTATGATGCCAGCCTGTATCCACCCGTTCACGCGGTGGCGTATGTCAGAGGATAACCCTGCAAGTTGCTCCAATTATGTCAAGTCTTTATGGGTAATGGACATCCCCAGGTCGTGCTTGCACCATTATACCCCGTCCTCATCAGTACTACCCTGACCTGTCCTACAAGGTCGGACGGTTGAGACAATGGTCGTCCTGTCATGCCGAGCTACTTAATCGGGTCGGACCCGACGACCTCGATCACCCTGGTTCCCCGAATATCTATCCTCCTCGGGTCGGTCAGAAAACGAGG
Source organism: Zanthoxylum bungeanum (assembly GCA_019454045.1). Lineage (NCBI taxonomy): Eukaryota > Viridiplantae > Streptophyta > Magnoliopsida > Sapindales > Rutaceae > Zanthoxylum > Zanthoxylum bungeanum. The sequence continues at coordinate 104,166 of SKCR01041008.1, forward strand.
CTCGAGCTCGACCTCTCTGCTGGGCCGGATTCCCATGTTTAATGTCATCGGCCTCCGTACACTAAAATGAAAGTTTCCCTTTATGCCCTCCCTGAGCTACTGGCGATCTTTAGGCCCGAAAACCACCATCAACAGAAGATATTACCAATTTCGTTTAAGTATAAATCAGATGACCCAGATAATTTAACGCCGGGTAATTTTATCGTTGATGAAGTCAAAGATATTTGTCATTAATCAAAGTGTTTTTTATTCTCGGAAATAAATGAAAAACACGTCTGTTGTGACAGCAAGTGGAGTGATTTTCCGAAAAGAAAAGAAAGCGACACCAAAATTGAAAAATATATATCACGGGAACTAAGCAATCAATGAACGCCGATCAACAATTACGATGGGCCAGGCCCAGACCGAGGCCCAGCCTCAGCCTATGCCATAATAGTCATCCGTGACGCCAATTTCTTTTGAATTTTGCTCCAAATTGCAGAAGACTTCTTCCATCGAGTGAGAAGGAAGCACGTGTCGATGCCTCATTAGCAGATCAACAACCAACCACGACCTTCTTCTATTCTATCTTATTGGAAACTCGGAACAAATAAATATCTGCCCACTGCACTCTGCACCCTTCACAGTCCACTCTCACGTTGGGAAAAATGGATCGCTTTACTCTCTCGTATCTCCTCCTCCTCCTATCACTTCTATCCTCTGTACTCGCGTACACAGTAACAGTTAAATACCAAGAGGACGACGACGAGCCTTTGATCAGGCAAGTCGTGTCATCAGACGGTGAAGAATCCGAAGACCATCTCCTGAACGCGGAACACCACTTCTCGCTTTTCAAGTCAAAATTCACCAAAACTTATGCTACTCAGGAGGAGCATGATTACCGATTCGGCGTGTTCAAGTCTAACCTGCGCCGAGCCAAGCGACACCAGCTGCTTGACCCCGCTGCTGTCCACGGTGTCACCAGGTTCTCCGATTTAACGCCGTCTGAATTTCGTCGTCAGTTCCTTGGCTTGAACAGACGGCTTCGGCTACCATCTGATGCTCAAAAGGCTCCTATTCTTCCAACCAACGATCTTCCTACTGACTTTGACTGGCGCGATCAAGGCGCCGTTACCGGCGTCAAAGACCAGGTATTTAACTGCTATTTTTGTAACCAAAATTTTAAATTTAAATATCTGAATTTGTTGATATTTTTATGGTAATTAGGGTTCGTGTGGATCGTGCTGGGCGTTTAGTGCAACTGGGGCGTTGGAGGGAGCGCACTTCTTAGCGACAGGCGAGCTGGTCAGCCTCAGTGAGCAGCAGCTTGTGGATTGTGATCACGAGGTTCGTTTGTACTCTTTATAACGTTAGTAAATATTGTTGACTAAGATTTTGTTTTTAGTTGAGAATTTGTTTTGAATTAATGATAGTGAAATGTATAGTTTTGATTGATAGGATGAGTTGTAATTTCTAATCACACACGGTAAAACAGAGTGAGAACAGGATCTGACTCTCAGAATCAACATAAACAATTTCTATGTTAATTTGTAATCTTGGTTCTTCACTATGTTCATTTCATTTCATACTTTGGAGTTTTGTAGTAAAAGTAGTAATCAATGTACAAGGCTCCCGCGGGTGTGACTTGTGAGGAAAGTATTGATATACGCAGTCTTACCTTGTTTCGTCAGGAATATGTAATACTATACATAATGTTCTGGGCATGTGCTTTTGCATTCTCAAAGTCGACTTGCGTGCATGATGATTCTTGTTGGATATGCGTGTTGCTTGGGCAGCTGATTCGTAACTCACATGAAAGTGTATGATTTGGCATATAATTATGTATATTATGATATAAGTTTTTTACATCATTTTTCAGTGTGATCCAGAGGAATATGGTTCATGTGACTCTGGATGCAATGGTGGGCTAATGACCTCTGCCTTTGAGTACACACTCAAGGCTGGTGGACTTGAGCGAGAGAAGGACTACCCTTACACTGGGACTGACAGTCGTTCCTGCAAATTTGACCAAAGCAAAATTGTTGCATCTGTATCCAATTTCAGTGTTGTTTCCATCGATGAAGATCAAATTGCTGCAAATTTGGTGAAACATGGCCCCCTTGCAGGTAACCTAGCATCCTTAAGCTGATAGAATTGCTTCACCTCATATTTCCTATTTTCTTTTCTTTTCTTGTTGTGGATGAGTGATGAGACAATTTGTGTTGATTATGCTGTTTACTTTTGCAGTGGGTATCAATGCCATGTGGATGCAAACATACGTTGGTGGAGTTTCATGCCCATATATTTGCGACAAGAAGAACTTGGATCATGGAGTGCTTATTGTGGGGTATGGATCTGCAAGTTACGCCCCTATCCGATTGAAGGAGAAGCCTTACTGGATCATTAAGAACTCCTGGGGAGAGAATTGGGGAGAGAATGGATATTACAAGATCTGCCAGGGTCGCAATGTTTGTGGTGTCGACTTCATGGTCTCATCTGTAGCTGCTGTCCATACAACCACAAGCTAGTCGTAATGGAGGTTGTGCTCGGCAAGTGTAGCTTCTGTAAATTGAAGTGATATTATGTATAAAAATAATAACATCCCTTAGATATTTGTTGGGAATTATAATCATGCTTGCTTCAATGCTTGGGCTGAGGCAGGAACTCTTACTGATCTTGATGTTTAAGCATATGTCAGAATGTAATCTCTGTCTTTTTTATGGTTCGCTATGCTTCAGACCTTTGTTTGCTTAATGAATAATGTTCTCTCTTTATACAGTGCATATTGTCCTTTTTTGGTTATAAAATGTCTGAAATAGTAGAACTCATGTATTGCTATACAGAAATGGTTGAAGTTTCCTTTGGTAATTGAATTTAGCTCTGTTCATGTTACAAATGTTCACTCAAATTGCACATTATGTGACTGGTGAAACTCGATTAAAATTAGATTAATTTTTAATCCTTTGGTTTTGTTGAGGAAAATATATTAGATTTATGAATATAAACTTAACTCTAAATTCTTAAATTAATTTTTAGGTTAAGTTAGGCTCATCATGGTGTTAAAAAAATATCTCACCTCGGTTAAGAATTGATCTTAGTCTTAAGGTAACTCTCAACTATGGAGTTAGGCGCATAAATTTTTACAAGTTCTTGCATAATTTGTGACTCTAGGCTAACCATGTTGGGCTTAACTGGTAGTTGTAGGATACCATGATATAAGAATGTTAATATTCGTACTCAGCCTATTCAACTAACGAGTACCAAATTTTTATTCATACCTATTGTAACGTGTCGGGCCCGTATCATTCATACGAGGATTTTACCTATATTAAAACAGAGATGCTAATACCCATATCAATCTGTCCAATTAACGGGTTTGGAAAATTATCCATTTACCTACTCCTAACATACCAAATATTGGGAAACGTAGAGTAATTCGCAGTGGAAAGCCGGAAATTAGGGGTGGGCGCGGTTCGGTTTGGTTCGGTTTTTGTTAAAAACCGAACCAAATCATATTTTACGGTCCGGTTTTTTTTATCTCTCAAACCAAATCATTAAATAACAGTTTGGTTCGGATTGAAAATTTTTTAAACCAACGGTTTACGGATTGGTTCGGTTCGGTTTACGGATTATTCTACTTAAAATAAATTTTCATCCACTTAAGGGAAATGTGTATGGTGCCAATGAGCAGTGACTCTTAAAATAAACATCACACAAATATGAGGCTATGATTTCAAATATTAAAAAAAAAAACATCATTTTGCAGTCACCTTGCAACCAACCGTAAGACATAAGTATACAAGTTAACGAAATTAAATCTTAGTAAAGTCATGAGTACAACATTGAAATTGGAAGCTAATAAAACAATAATGATAAGGACGGCTTCATCCTGAAGAGTGGCTTACGGCTCCCTCCATTTTGCTCAATATCCAAAGTTATCCAAAGGTTCTTCAATTATTCTTCAAGATGAAAAGGTACACAACCACCAGAAAACCACATGCTGGAAAAGTTACAAATGAGTTAGTTACTCAGACAAAAATATTAACAAACCAGACTCTGTGCAACAATTGTACCTTCAACATATAAATAATCTTTCCAAAATCAAATTAAGATAATAAGTTCAATTCCAAACTTAATTGTAGGAATCTTTAAAAGAAGTCTGACATAAAAAATGATGGTTAAGAAACTTAAAAGCTAATAAAAGAACAAGTTAATATTCACCAATACTAAGTAAAAAATAAATATCATATTGAAACTTTAAAGACATATGTTACCTTAATCATCTATAATAAGAGCAACAAGTGATGGATCCAAAAAAACAGCAACAACAGTATTAGCAAAGCCTTCTTTTGAAAAATAAAAAATTTAAGAATAAAAGTATTAACAAATAAATATAAGAACATACTAATAAAACGAAAACATAGTAAAATTAAAAGAAAAATGCAAACCTTTTTCTATCTCTTCAAGTTCTTGAAAGTCTTCCTTTTTTTTGGCTCACTCTCAAGGCTTTCTTTCTGGCGTTGTGTCAATAATCCCGGAGTTATAGATGAGGAAAAATCTAGGAGAGATGAAAGAAGAGTGATGGCGAGAGCGAGAGAGAGAGAGTGACAGGGAGAGATGAAAGAAGAGTGATGAGCGGCAGATAGAGAGATTGAGAGATGATGAAAAATCTAGGGTTTTGTTTTAATTATAACGGTTCGGTTCGGTTTAACAGGTGTGATTCGGATTCGCACCTAAACCGAACTGTAAACCATTTGGGGTGGGCCAATCTGAACCGCAAACCGAACCGTTAGAAAAAAACCATAAATTCGTTCTGGTTTGGTTCGGTTCGCGGTCTGGTTCGGTTCGGTCGATTTTTTTGCCCACCCCTACCGGAAATAATAAGAGTAGCTCTACACATTCCTTTCGTACATATGATGCATGACATAATATGACTATCTGAAGCATGGAAATAAAGAAAGTATCAGATAAATAATGAGATAAGGAACATGATTATACCTTAACTACAACCATCAATCACAAACGAAGAGTTTTGTAGTTGTCCAAGTGCTTTATTGACTCTTGATCTTCAAGAACCAACTAGATAGTAACAACAGTATGTGACGTCTAATGGTATCCACACAAGTATAGAGTCTACCTTGTCCAACACAATGATATTGATGGATACTATTCCATAGATTGGAGTAGTGGGATTTCTAGGTTTTAGATTTAGGTTTCAATCATATAAGTGATCAACTTTTGAACCCTAGAGTCTCAAACACACAAGTGTTGAACCTTATAACACTTGAACCAAAATGAGAGAAATGGAGAAAATGAAGGGAAATTCGTACTTGAACAAAGGCTAACCAAAAGCTTTACACAAATGGGGTTTATCTAGATAAGGTTAGCCAAAACTATAGCTAACCCTTCCATATATGTGTAGGGTTTGGTTAGGAAGCCATATAACATCTTAACAATATTTGGGGATTGATTCCATATAATGAAAATCCTTACAATTAAAATGAAATCACTTCCTTGAGTAAAAATCGATCCAGCATCAAAACAGCTTTTCGTTTTAATTCAAACCAGTCCGTGTTTTTGGCTAAACTAGTTTAGTCAAAACGATTAGTCGATTTATAAATTGGTTTACCAACAAACCACGTAACCATCTCATCTTTTTAGCCAAAACTGGTTTGACAAGTCGGTTGGTCCATTTTCCAAACTGTAAGCGGTTTTGTCCAAACCAGTTTATCGAATTCTAGAACTGATTTTAAACTCAAATCTCTTTGTTTCTCGTGCTAAAAAATCTCGAAATGATTCACAAAATATGTTAAATATACTTTCCATCATTTTATTAGGCAATACAATTATAAACTCACAATGTGTGACCCATTAAGTTTGTTTTCAAGTCGGACATAGAATTGGTTGTGATAATTTAAATCTACATAATTTTGCATGGAATTATGGAGACATGCTCATTAGAAACTAAAGAGTTTGTTCCACGTATTCTCATAGCTCATGCTCTTTTTTATGTTATACATAATCATATGAATATAGCACAAACATTAAATAGATAAATATAAGATTTAACGATATACCTTAGATCTTCACTTCTAATCACAAACTTGAACTTTGTGATTTTCTTTTTACTTCTTTGAACTTGTTTCTCAATTCCAAATAGAAAGCCACAAAGATATTTATGTGACCTCTAATGGTATCAACATAAGTATTATATCTAATCTTGTGCAATATTTATTTTTGAAGGATGTTAGTCTAAAATACAAAGTATATGGCCTTTAGGTTATTGGGCTATATTTTCACTAACACAAGTAAGGAAAAAAAGCCTTAAAGTTTAGGTTACAAATATACAAGTGTAGAACCAACAACTCCTAATCAAAAGAAGAGAGAATGAGAGAAACTAGAGAGCAAATTCATAGATCTAGTAAGAGTACAAAATACAATAAATGTAATGTGCTTATTTAGTGCTAAGGTTGCTCTAAATACAAGATATGTAATGTGTTTATAATACTTACAACACTTTACATTTCTAGTTCTAGGTGTTGTAACCTCAGATTTCACCTTCACTTTATTAGGCTCGGTTGATTCCTTACCCTTGGTAATGCTCTGGACCTTAGGCTTGTTGTAGCACTATCTCTCTTTTAATTTCCAGTCCACTTTCCTTTCCAAGCTGAAGTAGTGTGTGAAGTGAATCTAGATGACATAGACCTTCTTCTTCAACTTTCTCTTAACCTTGTTGGCCATGTGTACCATATCATATAATTCAACATAATGATATAGCTTTACTACATTTGAGATCTCTCTATTCAGCCTGGCTAAGAATCTAGCCATAATTGCCTCCATATCATATACTACATTAACCATAATCATTGCAACCTCCATTTTCAGTATGATAATCATCTACACTCTTTGACCCTTGGTGTAAGTGCTGTAATTTCTGAAATAGATCCCTATAGTAATGGCTAGACACAAATCTCTTTCTCATAATATCCTTTATTTTTGCCAACGTAGATATATGTCTCTTATAATTCCTCCTCCTCCTATTAGTAATCTGATCCCACCAAATCATCGCATAGTCTGTGAACTCTATTATTGTCAAGTTTACTTTCTTCTCGTCTGAATAATTATGGTAGTTGAAGATCAATTCAATCTTCTTCTCCTACTCAAATTATACCTTTGGATCGTTTTCCCTTGAAATGATGGTATCTTCATTTTGATATTATCCAAATCACCATCTATGTCATCCCTTTTATTATATTCTCTCATATCATCATAATTGCTGTAATTATGTCTATCATCATGTCCTCTCCTGCCATGGCCTCTATCAAATCTCATATCTCTTCTATCATTCATCCTTACGTGCTTCATATCCCTAGCTTACACCCCTCATCCACTTCATCCACATCATCAAAGTCATCAAAGGCACTCTCGGCCTCCTGCTCATCATGTGGTACATGATGTGGTGATAAATGATGTGGTGGAATTAGTTGACGAGATGTTGTGCTCTACTAACCTGAACACTCTCTATCTTAGCCAACATCTCCATGGCAGTGTTCATGTTTCCATTATTTCAGTAAACTTCCTATCTAGCATGTCAAGCTTCGCATCGTAGCTTATATCTTGATCTGTCATCTCAAAATCTCAACAAACGAATTAAAAATAACAAAATAATACTATAAGAATAGTAATTTAAAGTCTTCTCCAAGCAATTTTGTTTATACTCACGATGTCACTCCACTCGTGTTTACACTCAATTGATTTTTACTCAATGTTGTGCTCACACACTACCTTTTGCCACTCAAAGAATTACCTCAAGTTCATTGAAGAACTGCAAACCAACCAAAGAGATGACCAAGTGTAGTCCTCAAGAAAGCAAGCTTAAAAAGATTTCGATCAAGCAGATAAATTTAATGACAAAGAAAGCAATAAACACAAACTCAATCAAGAAAACCTAAAGTTATATTACAAGAATAAAGAATAGTGTTAGGTAGCTTATGTGCAAGCAAGTAATGCAAAATCTAGTGTAAGATTAAACTACCTTGTGCTAATCCATTTTCTTGATTATATTGAACCTGTATTTTCTTGTTTTTCTTTCTTTTTTTTTTTTTACTCTTTTTTTTTTGTAAGATGTAAAACAAATAACTAACTAACTATCAAACACACTAACCTAAAAAAATAATTGATAATTTCGACCAAAGCACAACAAATATCCCATTTCTAAGTAATTAAAATTTTCCTTGTCTCACAAAGTTACTTGCACACAAGGTTTACTATAAATATTAAGGAAAACTCAATTCAACAAAGACACAAGCACACAATCAGATTGTCCGCGCCATTTGTAATAAAAAATTCAACAAATCAGATTTGAATTTCAGGGATGATGATGCACAACTTGCAAAGAATATGGATGATAAAAGATTTGACGTAAATAACTATAAAGAACATACAAATTTCAGGTATGTAGTTATCAAGAATTAGACAAGAAATACCAAATTATACTTCAAACAAAACTATACTGATTAATTAATTTTTTTTTTATAAGATAACAATCATGTTGTCGCACAAACCTCCCACTATGTCTAGGTGGTAGATCCTCTTGAAGTAATTGCATCAGATGCTCAAATATCGAATGTGCTGCATTATTATCAACAATTATAGTTAACAGTGTATTGGTCAAACCAACAAGTAGCTCATCGAGTACCACTATACTATGAGTTTTGAATTCTCTTATATAATCTTCCCCAAGAAATATGGCCTTTTTTTAATACAAATACTTGTCTTCTGGATTATAGAAGAATCCACCTCTAGCCTCCTTAGGATAGCATACAAATAGGCACGCCTGTGAAAGTGGTTACAACTTTATAGTTTTGTTCTTCAGCACATGTGTTGGACACCTTCATATGTAAAATGTCACAAACTAGTTTTGTGATCGCTCTATAACTCTAAAGGTATCTTAAGAACATACTTAGATGGAACTAAGTTAAGGATATACATTGTTGTTTATAATTCATATCCCCGGAACGAACTAGGTAATAAAGTGTAACTAAACATAGATCTTATCATGTCTAGTAAGGTTTGATTTCTCTTTTCTCAACACCATTTTTCTGTGATGTTCCAGGTGTTGTGAGTTAGGATACTATCTCATTCTTAGCCAATAATCCATCGAATTCATTATCGAGGTATTCTCATCCATGATCTGATCATAGAGTTTTAATGGTTTTACCTAATTAGTTTTCAACCTCAGCACGATACTCTTTGAACTTTTCAAAGGTATCTGACTTGTGCCGCATTAGGTAAACATACACATATTTGGAATAATCGTCAATAAATATGATGAAGTATTTATAACCACCTATTGCTTTTACATTAATTAGTTCGCAGACGTCTGATTGTACGAGCTTGAGTGGTTGATTGAATCTTAGCATTTTTCCCGTAAAAGGTCTCTTGGTTATCTTGCCTTCCAGACAAGACTTATAGACTGGTAAAGTGGTAACTTCTAACTGGTTTAAAGATTCGCTATTCACTAATTTGTGGCCAAGTCTAAGATGCCATAGATATGTATTATCGTGAGAAATCTTTTGTTGTTTCGTTTTGGATTTTTTACCATAAATATTTCAGTGTTGAGTAATAAGTTATGTGTCAATGACCTTAACACATATAAGTTATTTTCCAAATTTCTTGTGCATATTGATAATGTATTTCTCAAAACAATAATTAAATTATTATTAAAAGAAATCGAAAAATCACCATCCAATAGTCTAGACACAGAAATCAAATTCCTGTGAAAATCAGGAATGAAAAACACATTATTCAAATTCAAATAACTATTATCTAAAAAACTGAACTTGTAACTCCCATTGTTTTTGCTGAAACAACATTCCCTGTCCCGACCCTCTGTGGTGAATTCGCCTTCAGCAAGGTCTCTTCATGAGTCAAGTACCTGTAAAGAAGAACAAACATGGTTAGTGGCTCTAGAATCTATAAATCATGCGGATTTATCATCCTTCACTAATAAAGATTCAATTACAAGTAAATCATATTTACATGTGTCCTTCTTCTCTTTCTGCTCTGCAAGGTACTTAGAAAATTCTTTTTCCAATGCTTATCTTTGTTGCATCGGAAATATTTTCCACTGGGCTTGGCGTCCTTGGAGCTCTTCTTATTCTTCTTGACTTTTGTCTTAGCCTTCCTAATGTCCTTCTTCCTATTCTTCACAGATTTGGAAGACTTAGCAATATTTGCCTCTCCACCATGCTTACGAGGGTCCATCAGCATGGAATCGTAATGAGTGAGCTCATTTAATAGTTGTGTAAAAGTGAAATTCAACTTATTCATAACATAGTTTCTCTTAAACTACATGAAACTCTTCGGAAGAGTCTTCGTTATCATGATCACCTAGCTAAACTCGTCGACATGACCTCTATAGGTTTCAGCCGTGTCGAAATGGGTCATCATCCTCAAGACATACGGATGCCACTTCCTTCATCATCTCACTATTTTATAATTTAAGGATTCTATTTAAAATATATAATATTTTATTACACTAGTATCTACTTGTTTAGATTATGTGCGGCTAAAGACATAACCTAACTTATACTAGTGAAATATTAGTGATTTTTCCAAATTTTAACACTTAAAATTTTTGTTCACTAATCTTATTAGTCTAAACTAATACAACTTAATTAACTAATTTAATTTAGTGTCATTTTAGTGTAACATCTCCAGTCCGGTGATGCTACTAGCAGGTAATGGATTCCACCGTCACCTTAAGCCTCTAACTAATACTCTAATACTCATAAATTGTACTAATCATGGTAAAATGATACTAACTGAACTCATACAAAATATTGCATTTAATTACTATTTCCAAATTATATTACACATTGTAAATTAATTCCATATTACTTTTAAGTCACTGTTGTATTCACACATATGCATACATTTACACAACAGAAGACATTAACAACATTTTATATGAATGTATGACCACACATGATAGACCAAACCCTAGTGACTATAGTGACAACTCCTCACCTCAATCCATGTCTCCATATCACAATGGCTCACCAGATACTTCTACTTGCAAAACATGTGGAGTATAGGGTGAGTTCTAAAGAACCCAATGAGTGGAGCTAAAAAGAAACAAAGTAATGATCAGAAATTTATAACAATAATGACTAAATAAAATCATACTTTCTAGAAATCTAAGTCTCAAATAGTATATAAAAATCTGTAAAACCAACTGAGCATAAAACCTTTAAAAACTCAATATGCCTCCTAAGAAAAACTGATCTAAGCGTCAGAAATAGCCCTCAACAGTGCTAAAACATTCCCAACATGCCTGGGAATATTTTGGCACCCCTAGACAGTTTATGTATCACCGAAACAACCCCAAAAATAGTCTCGAATAACAACTCTCCGTATGAATTGCAGTGCAGTTTTGTTACTGCAGTTTACGTAACCCTTGGATATCAAGTATGGATGTATTTTTAAATAATATAATAGAATACTATATTTAAATTACGAGTTCATAGGAAAAAATTGGAGCTGAATGGAGTCCGAAAACTCAAAAACGAGCAAAAGTAAGTTTAAGTGCACGCGACGAGCACTGTAGCGCTATGCACATTCAGCGCACATTTTTTTTAAAAATTGTTTCTCATTTGTTTCCATCAGCTCTCTAAACCATCAGCTCTCTTTCCAGAGAGTTGATGGACATAGGGTGTTTAACCCTAATTGGTTCTAACTTTCCTTAAACACTTTTAAACACCCAAATTTTATTTTTAATATCAAAACCAACATCAACACATGTTAAAGAATAAATTCATGTTTTTCAAAATATCAAATATTTTTGTTTACAAAAACATAAATTTATTCTAAATACGCACATGCATAAATTTTGAATCCAAAACACAAACCAAATTAGAATCCCACAATGAAATGACTCATGAACAATTCTAAGTCACCCAAAGGTGATTAAGTGATTCTAGAATGGTAGCCATAGCTCCAAGCTATCAACTAGAGTTCCAAAATCTAATTTTATGTCTATGTCCAATATAAACATTTTGACCCAATCATAAGAAAATTGTGTTTATACTTCCAAAGCATCCGCACACAATTAATTAGCCTAATTTCAAAATCAAGCTATGTTATTATGTATATAATACATAATTCATCACTATTTGTCTCACTAATGATAACTCACTAATGAAAACATAGCTTTGGAGAAGATCAAACTTACCTAGCAAGCTTGATTCTAAGATCCAATCTTCCTCTCCTTGTTGAAATGTTG